>CAUYRT010086714.1:0-18931 GCA_963574885.1 Lepilemur ruficaudatus | reverse complement strand
GTGGCTTACGGATCGTTTGTGCCATTGTGTTGTTGGTTGGTTTGTGTTTGGCTGACGCACGGGCAATCTTGCCGGGGAAACATTGTTACACTCTGTCTAAAAAAAAAAAAAAAAAAAAAAAAGAATCATCAATAGATGCTAAAACTAGGAGAAGAAAGTTTGAATAAGATATTTAAATAATCTCTAAGTATCTCCCCACAAACTAATAATGGTAAAATGAAAAATAGTAACTATACAAAAGAGAAACTATCCGACACCTTAACCAATCAATGAAAATGAAAATATTGGTAAAGGGCAAATAAACATCATGTACCTCCAGATTACAGAAAAATATATATCATTTATCTAATATACCAGCCAAAAATGCATAATCTGAATGATGAAGAAACCTCCGACAAACCCAAATTGAGGGGCACTGTATAATTAGTCCACCAATGTCATGAAAGACAGAGGAACAATTCCAGATTAAAAGAGACTAAAGAGACAAAAGAACTGAAAGCAATCTATGACCCTGGATTAGCTATTGCACCAGGAAAAAAATGCTAATAGAGAGCATAACTGGAACAACTGATGAAATTGAAATATGTACTATAGACTAAAGTGTTACATCAATGTTAAATTTCCTGAATTTGATAACTACTCTGATTACGTTACAAAAATGCTTATTCTTAGGAAATTCATACTTAAGTATTAAGGGGTATAAAGGAGAATGATGTACCCAACCTACTCACAAATGGTACAGGAAAAAATGTGTATGTATAGAGAAAATTAAAAAGCAAATGTACTAACATGTTACAAATTGAGTGATCTGGGTAAAGGATATAAGGGAGTTATTTGTACTACTCATGTAACTTTTCTGTAAATCTGAAATTGTTTTAAAATAAAAAGTTGAAACAAACAAACAAAAAAAAGTTGCTTTTTTTTTTTGTTTTGAGACAGAGTCTGGCTCTATCACCCAGGCTAGAGTGCCGTGGCGTCAGCCAAGCTTACAGCAACCTCAAACTCCTGAGCTCAAGCAATCCTCCTGCCTCACCCTCCCAGGTAGCTGGGACTACAGACACGCGCCACTGTGCCAGGCTAATTTTTTCTATTTTTAGTTGTTGGGCTAATTTCTTTCTATTTATAGTAGAGACGAGGTCTCACTCTTGCTCAGACTGGTCTCGAACTCCTGAACTCAAATGATCCGCCCGCCTCGGCCTCCTGGAGTGCTAGGATTACAGGCGTGAGCCACCGAGCCCAGGCAAAACCTTGCTTTTTTGTAAGCATTCCTCAACATATGTGTGTGTACATTTTTCATTTTGGGATCATCAGTTTGATGTATCAATTATTTAGTTTTGGAGGCCCTCCCAAGTACATCTAAATATCCCTGACAAAAGACAGTTGTTTTCAGACAAATTAGAGATGTCTTTCTCTTGCTCTCCATCCAAGGAAACTCCCCTCCACACACCATAAATATTCACTCCACCACCACCTCCTTAACCCGTCTCAGATAATTAGAAGGATCAAGATAGAAACTAGTGGCTCTCTGACACCTTGCCAATTCCTATGAGGTCCATCTATAATTTCTTCAAATGAACTCTATGAGATTTCCCCACAGCCTTATAAGAAATCCTTTACTTAAGCTAACTACAGCTGATTTCTGTTCCTTGCATCCAAATAAACCCTAACACAGTAGCCTTTTGAGAGGCAGAAATAAACAAACTATGAGTTTCCCCAAGGCAGGGATAATCTTATCTCTCTAGGTATCCTTGGTGCCAGGAAAAGAGTAGCTACTCAAATTCACCTTTTGTCTGTGCTACAAAAATATTGTTTCAGTGGAGGCTTACTGATGTAAGATGTATACGCTGTCAATTCAACCTTCATATATAGAAAAGCAGAAAAACAAATAATTGCAAATAGAACAATTTTATTTTTTGGATAAGAGTTACTATGTAGCAGACCAACCTCAGCACCACCCCCCAATCTCATTTACCACTACTGGAGCACAGTAGTAGCCATTGAAATAATCCACATCGAGTCTTCCCGTCTTAGCCACTTTCCTTAAAGAGAAATGGTTTTTCAAATTCCTGAACCTTGTCTTTCTTTTAATGGTATATAGAGCAAGATAATAAGAGGAATTCAAGATATCTATCTGTAAACTCAAAAACAGAAACTTACATTTATTGCCTGTGAAATAAGAAAACAAAAACATGAGTAGAGTATCTTTCTCATATACATTCTCCTTATATGTGAAACTTTGAAAAGCCCAAATGGTGTTTTCCTGACAATATCCTAAGTGGTAATGGTTAATTTTTTTCACCACCCTCCTCACTTTTTGCTAAAAACCACTGAGACTATGCTTGACCTTAAACCAGTGAGAAAAATGGGAAAACATATTTAATCTTTAAACTTGTTTAACTCAAATAAGTTTAAAATAATTTATCAGGATAAATTCTAAGTCTTTAAGTATAAATTATGTTTTAAATATCCTTTGAAAACAAAGTCAACATAAATTAGAAAAAATTAAACTTTTATGGGTCTCAAATAAAATGTTAGACAAGGTAATTATGTGAATTTTAAAATTATCTTATAAACTCAATTCCACTGTCATATCCTAGCTTTCTGCCACTGGCTCAGACCTTAAATGCTGCAACCAACTTGGCTGACACAGGTGTGATTACTCAATATTATCTTTCTCAATATTAAACTTCAAGACCAAGAATGTTTCTTCCTTTGGATTAACTCTAAATTAAGCAATCTAAGAGTTGCTAGAAAATTACCCTTCTTCCCCAGTTGTTGTAAAAATATGACTAAAGAAAGCTACATGGCTAAGTGCAGTGGCTCATGCCTATAATCCTAGCACTCTGGGAGGTCAAGGCAGGAGGATTGCTTAAGCTCAGGAGTTCCAGAGCAGCCTCAGCAAGAGGGAGACCCCGTCTCTACTAAAAATAGAAAGAAAAAAAAATTAGCCAGGCAACTAAAAATAGAAAAAATTAGCCAGGCATGGTGGCATGTGCCTGTAGTCCCAGCTACTCGGGAGGTTGAGGCAGGAAGATCACTCGAGCCCAGGAGTTTGAGGTTGCTGTGAGCTAGGCTGACGCCATGGCACTCATAGACCAGGCAACACAGCCAGACTCTTGTCTCAAAAAAAAAAAAAAAAGCAAGCAAGCTACATGAATCATTTTGTTTCTCATGTTGATCTGTACACAGGTCCTTTCTTAAACCCAGATTTCACATTTGGAACAGTTTTAAGATGCAAAAATAAATATTTTAATTAAAAATTATGGATAAGTAGTTGATTATTTACTCAAGTTACTACATTATAGGTTAATTATCCATTAAAAGGCATAATTGTCTGTTTTAGTGGCATCTTAATGCAACACATTAAAAAATAATTCTTGGGCCAGGCGTAGTGGCTAACACCTGTAATCCTAGCACTCTGGGAGGCTGAGGTGGGCGGATCATTTGAGTTCAGGAGTTCGAGATCAGCCTGAGCAAGAGCGAGACCCGTCTCTACTAAAAATAGAAAGAAATTAATTGGCCAACTAAAAATATATAGAAAAAATTAGCCGGGCATAGTGGCGCATGCCTGTAGTCCCAGCTACTTGGGAGGCTGAGGGAGAAGGATAGCTTGAGCCCAGGAGTTTGAGGTTGCTGTGAGCTAGGCTGACACCACGGCACTCACTCTAGCCTGGGCAAGAGAGTGAGATTCTGTTTCAAAAAAATAAATAAAATAAAATAAAATAAAATAAAATAAAGTAAAATAAAGTAAAGTAAAGTAAAGTAAAGTAAAGTAAAGTAAAGTAAAGTAAAGTAAAGTAAAGTAAAGTAAAATAAAATAAAATAAAATAAAATAAAATAAAATAAAATAAAACAAAACAAAACAAAACAAAACAAAATAAAATAAAATAAAATAAAATAAAATAAATAATAATTCTTGGTTGACCTGTTACATTAAAAATGTTCAACATCCCAAAGAACTTAAATAGTTTTGGTAATTAACCAAATGAGATTTCCAATAAAACTGTAAAATCTGGCCAGGTGAAGTGGCTCATGCCAGTAATCCCAGCACTCTGGGAGGCCAAGGTGGGAGGATCCCTTGAGCCCAGGAGTTCAACACCAGCCTGGGTAACATAGTGAGACCTGTCTGTATGACAAATAAAATGAAAATTTTTTTGAAAATTAAAAAAAGACCAACTGTTTTCCTGATTCTGACTTAAGTAAAAAGCATCCTAGTAACTAACAGTTAATAAAAACTTCTCATATCCTTAAAGATATAAAAAAAGATCTAACTAACTCAGTCTGAGTCACCATCATTTGATTTTTTCATTGTAACACTTAGCATAAAAGTTCACAGTTACAAAACAAAATTTCTTTGCATCACTTAATATAGAGTAAAATATTCACTGCTTAATAGCAATAGCGAGATTTTTAGTTAAAAATTGTCTACTTCCAATTTAGGGCAGAAAACAATTTTCAACCACAAATATTGCTCTGTACATTAAATAAAATTTTAGGTAATACAAAAAATTCTTTCAGTACTAAGAAAAATGTAAGGCTCCTCCCAACATTTGTACATTATAAAATGGTAAATTTGAGCCACTCCAATTTTAAATCCAGCCTAAAAGCTAGTAACATTCATCCAGCAATATTTCAAATAATATTCATTATTCTGTGAGTCAACACAAAAAGCAATTTTACCATAAGTAAAAATAATTCTATCTCAATATTAAAAAGTATCACAGAATACAAGTATTTAACATTTATTCTAAAACATGACAAGGAACTAAATATTTGAGATATAAATATGTGTTTGTTTAAACAAAAGCTTTACATTCAAGAAATAACTGAGCATCTGCCATCTGCCAAGAATAAATCCTTTAGAGATAAAAGCTATTATATATTAAAATATTTTCAAAATAATAAATACAGCATCTTTTGAGAAAACTGCATACTAATATTTCCTAAGCAAATTCTGACAGCTATTCAAATATTGTTTATTTTATATAACATTTAAAATATGGCCAGGCACGGTGGCTCACGCCTGTAATCCTAGCACTCTGGGAGGCAGAGGCCGGCCGATCACTCAAGGTCAGGAGTTTGAAACCAGCCTGGGCAAGAGCGGGACCTCGTCTCTACTAAAAATAGAAAGAAATTAATTGGCCAACTAAAAATATATAGAAAAAAATAGCCGGAGATGGTGGCACAGGCCTGTAGTCCCAGCTACTTGGGAGGCTGAGGCAGGAGGATTGCTTGACCCGAGGAGTTTGAGGTTGCTGTGAGCTAAGCTGATGCCACGGCACTCTAGCCCGGGCAACAGAGTGAGACTCTGTCTCAAAAAAATAAAAAATAAAATAAAATACATTATGGTAGTATATATTTAAGTCCCAGGGGTAATTTCCAGAAAAACAGCTGTTAGTGTTTACACATAATACACATATCAAAATAAAACCCTAGGTTTAAGAGATTTATGAATGAAAATGAGAAATTAAAAAGCCAATGTAAGAAGTTATAATTCCTCTAAGACCACTAAGATATGTATTGAGGAGAAGAATTTCTCCTAATTTATTAGCTTTTCTCCCTACTTCTTCCTTTTCAGACCTAAGAAGTCCTAGAGCTTACTGTGGTATATACATGTCAGATTCTCTGGCTGGATGGGTTGAGGAAGTCAAACAAGTCAAAATTGTAGGAAAGGTATCAGTCCTATAGAGTTGAAGGGAAATGGAGACCTGCAAAGGTTTTAAACTTAGATTGGGATCAAAGGGATCCTTTAATAATTTACACTGACAACAACAGGGAAGTATGATCAAAATGTGCTCTCTAAAAATAAAATTTACTCTCCAATTACATTACAGTTTTCTACAAATCCACTTAAACAGATAAACAACTAATCCTTCAAACTCAGCCATCCTAAGAACAAAGACCATTTGACTAGTTTTCCCCCAAGGGACCAAATGTTTCAAAACTCTGGGAACAAAAATTATGCCCAACCTTTTAACAAATTTGCCTAGACAATCCTAACTTAAAACATACATAGTCCAGTGAAAAAAAAAAAAAGCAAACATTTGTAGCCACATTATTTATACAGTAACCATTGAAAATAAGGCACGCTACTTAAAAAAAAAAAAGTTTCATTTTACAGGAACTAAAATATCCATATAAACAACAAAAAGAAACAAACAAAACCCAAAGCAATAAAGCAAGCCAGGATGAGGAAAGCTGGTATACTGATCGAAGGCAGGTTTTCTTATTTCTAACCTGATATTTTTTGTTTGAAGGCAAATAAATCCAATCGCTTTTCATGTCTAGACCTGACCAAGGTCACTATCAAGAAAAACATGGGCCTAGCACTCTGGGAGGCCGAGGTGGACGGATCATTTGAGTTCAGGGGTTCAAGACCAGCCTGAGCAAGAGCAAGATCCCGTCTCTACTAAAAATAGAAGAAATTAATTGGCCAACTAAAAACATATAGAAAAGATTAGCCGGGCATAGTGGCGCATGCCTGTAGTCCCAGCTACTCGGGAAGCTGAGGCAGGAGGATCGCTTGAGCCCAGGAGTTGGAGGTTGCTGTGAGCTAGGCTGACGCCATGGCACTCTAGCCCGGGCAACAGAGTGAGACTCTGTCTCAAAAAAAAAAAAAAAGAAAGAAAGAAAAAAAGAAAAACATGGGCATAGACAGTGTTCCCTCTTATGGCTACATAAATCAAATTTATAAGAATATACTGATTTCGTACATTGAATAGTTTAAAGTACCAACCTTGTGAACCATAGTACCTAACCACCCCAACCCAAGATCCCTACACAAACTCTCCCACTACCCACCAACATTTGATTTTATAATAAAATATTTCAAAGTCTAAGTAAGGCTGTGTGCTCAGTCTTGCATGATGAAACTCACTGGTATGCAGAAAATCACTAAGCCAGTCTTTTTTATAATTATTCTGTAGAATAGAACCTTATTATCAACCTAGTTCATATATTCACCATATGAAATAAATACTGCCCTAAGTTATTTACAATGGAAAAGAGTCCCGAAAGCGTGCATACTCTCCAATCTTTCTTAGTACTACTAAGATTGAAAGGCACTCATCTTCCAGTTGCTCCATAATCAGAATGGTCATTAAATGCCACTAATGGCCCAATCATATCTCACTGCTTAGTTCAACCCAGAAAGAAGATCGAGCTCCGGAAATGAATTCTCATCACACTTTTAAAAATACAGTTAAATGACACCTGACATTTAACATTCAGTCTCAGTCTATAGGATTCTGAAAATAGCATAAAATGGAATCAAGACCCTATTATGGTAGTGTTTTTATTTAAGGTCTATTAAAACAGACTAAATTCCACAATCCCATAATAGGTAAATGGGCATGTCTGGGGGGGAAAAATCAAGAATCAAAGCCTTACTTTTTACTTACATAATGATGATAGTATGCTAAAAGACAATTTTTAAAGGCAGCAAAGTATGGAGCTTCACTTTACCAAATACACCATCAACTCTGAAATTTCTTTAAAAAAGCTTAAATACATTGGAGAAGTGGATGCAAAATATGTAACAGTGGGAAAACAAGCATCTCTACATCCAATGAAGTTACAGGTTTAGGCTTGTTTGTACCGTTCCCTAAAATTTAATCTAAAACAGAATACAAAAACCAAAATTCACAAAATTGGCCAAGAGTTGGATGGGAAATGTTTAACTTTAGATTAAAACATCCCAATCATGCAAAATATGTTGCACTTATACACTTACCAAACATTTTAATTTACTTTGGCATATCGAATAAAAGATGGCTGGATGAAACCGAACAAAAACTATTATTAGTAGCCAAGTAATTTTTTTTAATGTTTAAGAGCATCGATCATCACCACTGAAATTTCCAAGGCTACCTGAGTGCTTTCACTTTTTTTGAAAAGTGGAGTCATTTTATTTGCCTCTCAGGAAAAACCAATAAAATTAATCAACTAAAACACAGCATTGTCATTTGCAGTAAAATCAACACATTTTTGTAAACGGCTTGGGGAAGAAAAAAAGCCTAGTCTTTTCATGTAAACATAATAAGCCTGTAATATGCTGCAGACAAACGCACTGCATGGGGTGTGGAGGACCCGAGCTGATTAGATTACCACAACATCAGCCTGGGGCCGCCATTTTTAGAATCTGTAAAGGACAAAAGAGGGAAATTTCAGTTTTTACTCCCCATCTCAGAAATTAAAGGAGAAAACGGACTATTTTCCAATTAGGCGTGGATGTCTCCAGCCTAGAGTTGAATGCACCTCACTTAATTCTCTCCAAGGTCTCCAGAACTCCAAACACCTTACGTTATTCACATCTCTAAAAAGGGACTAAAACAGGCAAAACGGGGTTTACTCCAGAGCTAACTCTAGCGACTTCTCTTTGACTTTAAATCGTATCATTCTTAAGACAGCCCGGCAAGGACGGATCTATACGGAACTAAGGCCAGTGTAAGAGAGCAGCCTGGATTGTTTTTTTCTCTCCCCCCTCCCCCGTTTAGCACAGTGAACCGTTTGTTTCTCATCTGTGTCTGCTGCCACAGGGTTTGTGCCAACCCCTTGGTCAAAATAAGCTTTTCCAAAATGAGCCATATTGTGGATTCTAAGGCTCCGGCACAGTAAAGGACGGCGGTAATGCAAGAGGAGTGGGGGAGGAGACTGAGAAGGCTGGGTACTGGGGTGACCACCTCAGGGGCGGGTTTACCCTCTCCCGGGGAGGATGAGGAGCTGTCTCGCTCTCCCACAAAGAGATGCCCAGGGCGTTCTTTTAAGCCCCTTCGTATTGATGAGAGGACACACACCAGTCGACACACGGAAAAAGAAGAAAATGGGGCCTATACGGCTTTTCAGCACCTGAACCAGCCGCGGCTGGGAAAAGGGAGACCTGGCAGCTCCTAGGACCACTTCCACACAAACCCTCCTAAGTCACCAGCCTCCCTCCTCACTCAAGCGGCCCTAACCCGCTGCCAACGAGGAGTGCGCCCCCTCCCTAACTCCCACTCTCAAGGGGGGTTAACTGCCAGTTTCCCCTTCCCCAACCCTAAAACCCGCCATAATACTCCATTTCTAGGGACAGAGAAGAGAAAGGATAAATTCCATTTAAGCAAGCAACGTCTTGCCCCGGCAAAGACACCTGAGAGTCACCGTCGACTCCCGCCGCCGAAGGATAAAGATGAGAGACCTCCCTCCCCCTAGACACACAAGTGCCCCCTACCCCGCAAACCCCATGAACTCCCACGGAGACGACAGGCACTGACCTGTGATGTTCACACACCAGACACCCGAACCCCGTTATGTGCTCGACCCCCGAGGAGTCTCTCCACGCCTCCGCGATTAGGCGACCCCCAGACAGCAGCCACTGCGGACAGAAGACCCGGCTCCACACACCCCTTCCCCAAACAGCAGCGCGCAGCCTCTTCGCCAGGAACCGAGGAGTCAGGGGAGGGGGCACCCAGACAGTCAACAGGAACGCAGAGACGACGGCAAGGCTGCTCCGAGTGTCTTAGCCCCCTCTGTTGCCGCTCCCGAACTCAGGCACCGTCTCCGACTCGGCCCCCTGCGCCCGCTCAGTGTCACTGCCGCTCGCTCTGGGAAAATGGCGGCGACGGCGGCGGCGGCCGCGGCGGCGGCGGCGGCGGCCGCGGCGGCAGCAAGTGCACGGGGCCCGCCCGCCCCGCTCCGCAGGGGCAGAGGGGGAGGGGATGAAGCTTCCCGCCGCCATTTTGCTTGTGGGCTGCCGCCCGCCGTTGCCTCTCCTTGGAGGCTCGAGGATAGCAAACTGGAGGCAGTGAGGCGAACAGATCTCTGTCTTTTTCAGAACAGATGCATTCAGCAGTTCACGCAAGGTTTGGGGAAGTTTCGGTATTTGGTGGGATTGGTTCTTTACTTCTTTCCCGCAGTAGCCCTGAAGTCTGGATATAGGTGAGCTTGGGCACGCCACTCTGGGTGGAAGGACAGTGACAGCAGGGCCTGGGAACGAGCCCCCTCCTATCTCCCTCCGAAAGCGATGCACTTATTCCCACCTCCAAAAACACCTCAGTCCCGTCTCCCCTTTCCTCTCCTCCTCCCCCCCCACCTCAGTCTGGCCTCCAGTGCAGGGTGAACCCGGTTGGGGTGTCACTCGACGCCCACTAGGGGCTGAGTAGGCTCCAGTGCGCAGGCTCCGGGCACCGGATAAAAGCGGAGCTGGCGAGTCCAGTGCCGTCTCGATGGAGGAGCAAGAAACGGAAGAGGTCGGGGGGAGAAGCAGCAGGAAAAATACAGCCACCGTCAACATCGCCTCCCTGCCACCGTGTATCGGGGTAAAAAGCTGCCGTTGCCGTCGGTGCAGTTGCCGTTGCTGCCTCCTATACTTCTCTTGGCCCCGGGGAAGGATATCCCTGCCGGCGGGACAGTGTACGGGGAGGGGAGCGGGAATTCCTTATGTGGCGGTGATTAAACGAGGGAGGGGCAGTGAGACAGTTATCTCGAAGAAAAATGGGGGAGGACCAAAGAATAAAACAAGGGTTTCCCCCTAAAATGACACGGCGATTCCGGCTCTTGTTTTCGGGGTCTTTCCCCGAAATGGCGGTTTCCGTCTTCCCTCTGCCCCGCAGCGACCCGGAGCGCTCGGTAAGCTGAGTGGGGAGAGGCAGAGGCGGTCTCGGCAGCCAATCGGTGCCCGACGTGGGATGTCGGGCGCGTCGTTACTGGCTAGCGATGACCTCATCCTGCAGCAGCGGGTGGGGCCGAAGCCGTAGGGGGAGGCTGTTGCAAAGGCAGAGAGGGAGAAGTGACGATGGGCATCGTTGCTGCCGCGGCTGATGTGGAACCCAAGCAGTGGCGAAGGGAATCGCAAGGCTCTCCCTGACCATTTTCTCCTCTCCCTGCGCGAGGTGAGGGCCCTGGCTCGGCCTCTGCGAAACTTTGGGGCGCTGGCGCGGACGAGGAGACAAGCTTTCTCCCGTAACTTTTGTAACTGCGTCAGGGCAAGATGGCGCTGGGTCTCCTTGGGGCGCGGGGGGAGAGGCACGTCCACCGCCGCCGCAGCGCATGTGACCGGGCTGCATTCCTGTGGGGTTTGGCTCAGACCCAGGCTGGGGCGGGGGAGGGAACCGGGCTGGGGCGGAGGAGACTGTGGTGCGGTCGGCGTTGGCGGCCTGAAGAGGAAGAGATGACTGTTTGAAAGAGCTTCCCCTCCCCCCGCTGCGGAACAGCTGCAGCTCCTGGGGGAAAGCCCCCGGAGGACGCTCCTTGTGGGGTGTGACGGCTGTTGCTGGAGAAGGTTTAGCGCCCTATTTTCTTACCTGCCTTTCTCCTTGCGAAGTATACTTACGTAAGGTGGTAGGTCCCTGATGTGGGTGGGAATCGAATCAACTGTGGAGTCCCTGAGGTCCCCTGGGATGTGTAGCAAGGAGATAGGAGCTCCTAGGGGCGCAACGTTGAGGAGGAATTGTTTTTTTAATGAGAAAACGTAAGGCTTCTTAGATTCCAATAGAAAAATAATTCCAAAGTTTGGAAACGAGTGTAAAGGTGTAAATAACACCCAAGAACACGTTAATTGCTTAAAAGGTACTAGCAGCCAAGGACTATACCATAAGATTTTAAGGGCCCCTTTCAAACTTTGTATTCCTTTTGTACTTTCTCTTATTCGAGTATCCTCCCCATCTGTACATCCTATAAGAATGTGTAATCTTATCAGTGGGATTTACTATTTTACAAATATAGACATTATTAGTAATACAGAATAAAAACTAGTTTTTAATCTGTATGAAGTTGTAAGGCTGTTTTCAATACTTTCACTCTTGTGTTGTCTTTCTGTCGCCCTTTTATGGTTTTAAAAAAATAAAAGATGGAGTTGTAAGCAGTTCTGGTAAATATTATTTGCCAGTGGTTCTTGCGCCATTATAAAATATTAAAGTCTACCTCTTCAAAGCACTCTTGCAGTAGTATGACCTATACTTTTAGTTTTTTGAAACGTTAATAAGTGAAAATCTCCAGCAGTTCAAAACATCTTAAAGGCTGTTTGGTGTAAGGTAGACTAAGTTTATTTTTCGTTATTCCCACTCGACCAAACTAGTTACAGTAGCCAGATCAAAACTAATGATTTTTAAAGGGCTTCTCCCCTTGAGTGGTGTTGAGAGTGGGGAATTATTCAACAGAGACATTTGCATCTAAAATCTGGCTTGCTGTTTGACAGAACACATATATTTGGTGCTAGGAGGAAATGCTTGCTAGTCCTGAAAAGAACCTGAGGTCAAGGTTGTGCTGTTTCCTTTAGGCTTAGTTTTAGGCTCTTGGTAGTTTGAAAACAAGATTGGGTTCTTAATTCATTTGTGTATCCTTAAATCCTTACTAGTTTTGTGGATTTCTTTTTTGAGTTATTAAGTAACTGAATGTAAATATTTAGTACAAAGAATTTAACGTTCAAAGCTTTTTTTTTTTTTTTTGGGGGGGTCCACTCTGAATATAAAATGGGCATTTGTCTATAAGAACTCTTGAATAACTTCAAGGGTCACTTTGTTATATATGTTTCCCTTTCCCTCATAGCAGTTTTTATTCCTGCTTAGAAGAGACTATGAAGTCAGTAGATTTTAAGGTAATTTTCAGAATGTTCTTTGCTTCACTGTGCGTTAATACGGAAAGGAGGCAATTTTCCAAGCAAATGGGAACATCGGTTTTTTTCCTTTGTACTTTTAATCAGCATATATCTCCATTGTTCCTAGTTCCCACATCCATGAATCTCTTGAGGTCTTAATTTTTCTTGACTTTCCTGTGATATTTTAAATAATACTTGGTATTATTTTTCTTTGGCTTCATGCATTATATGTTCTCCCTGGGCAATTTAATTTGTGCCTATTATTTTGTATAACTTTTCAGTTTTTACCTCCATCTTGTTTCCACTAGCTTCAGAGCTGCGGGTGCAATGTTAATATTTACCTGGGGCCACAGGTTTCCTGAGCGCATGTAAAAATACTAAGCTTGGTACTTGATTCCTAAGAACTTTTCTTTGCCCATACCCATAACTTCCCTGGGGTTATTTGCATAAATTATACCCCAGCCTTCGTTTCCTTATTTCTGTTCAAATCATTACTTCTTACTTGGAATAATTGCAGTTTCAATAATCTTACTGGTTTCACATAGCACATCCCCTTGAGATGGTGTGCATTCTGTTTTAGCACACCATCTCAAGAGTGCTATGCTATTTCATACCTCTGTGCCTTTGTTCCATTACTGGAGTGCCTCTTCCTGCTTGTGGATAACACAGCTCTTTTTTGCCTCTTGAAACTCTTTCAAATCTCTCCTCACAAGTAAATGGACCATTCTTAACCTTGATGACCCATCCCTGTTCCTGACCTTGGCAGGCATTCAGGTGTACATGTTTCTAGGAAAGGCAGAGGCAACTGATGGGCCATAGATAGTTCTGCCCCCAAAAAGGTGGGAAGAAGGAAAAACTGGGTTGAATATTTTGGGGCATCCATATTTCTCATAAGACATTTTCATCTATAAACTTTAATGGGTAACAAATATGGATTTGTCGACTCTGTCCTATTTAGAGCTTGTGCTTGTGTTAATTCTTTGTTTCATTTTAAAATATTGGCCTTTGGAGTTTTTTATTTCCTCCTTTGTTGTAAGCACGCCACAAAACATAGCATCATTGCAGCATTGTCTTTTGAAGTGTAGAATATACCTTCAGTCAACAACTATCTTTTACTTAGTATCAGTCCTAATAAACTAAGTTGGTTATTGGCCATGTACAGTGGCTGGCACCTGTAATCCTAGCACTCTGGGAGGCTGAGGAGGGAGGATTGCTTGAGGCCAGGAGTTCAAGGTCAGCCTGAGCGAGGGTGAGACCCAGTCTCTACTAAAAATAGAAAAAAAATAGCCAGGTGTGGCTGCATGCACACTTGGGAGGCTGAGCCAAAAGGATCACCTCAGCCCAGGAGTTGGAGGTTGTAGTGAGCTATGATGATGCCACTGTACTCTAGCCAGGGGAACAGAGCAAGACTCTTGTCTATAAATAAATAAATAAATAGTATTTCATCCAACTTAATTTAAGCCTAAATTGGGTTAAATTATATAGAAACTTATTTTTAGAAACTATCACCTTAATAATCCTTATTCTGAAAAGATATTTTTCAAAGTATCTTTCCCAAAGTATATTGACTGATATTTTGTGTCTCAAATTTAAAACTATATTCTGGTAGTTTTGGTGAGAGTGGAGAGAATTATTGTGCAGTCTTGATTTCAGGCCAGACCAGACTTCTTTAACGGCTAATGTGACTCCTCTCTCCCCGGAAAAGAATGCTCTGTTAGTACCCAGAACTGTGTGATGCTATTGTATATACTTACCCCATTTATGTGATAGTCTTACCCCAAGTGGCAGAGCAGTGATTTTTAACTTGTGTGTCTCCCTGACCTCACCAATATTCATATTCTTTGACCTAGTTAACACTATCTGAAGGAAGACTGATTTTTGAGGTGTGGCACAGGTAGCAAAAGACTTGTTTTAAAACTTAACTACCTTCAACCCACAGGAAGGGACTAACTCTTGGAATCAATTATGTAGCAAGAGCCTTAATGAGTGTAGGAGTAATAAAATAAAGGAAGTATATAAGACATTACAGAAACATATATGCTTGTTGCCTGGGTGTGTATGGGGAGAAGAACTGACTTTCAAGAAAAATAATTGAGATTTGGTAGTCTTCAGAGATATAAGCCAAAGCTGAATAGATTCAATCTTAATAGGAGACAAATTTAGCAAGAAAGTGAGGATCTTATGCCCACATTTTAGACCAAGGAAAATGAACAGGTTCGTTTTTCATTTTTTTTTTTTTTAAGATAGCTAAATTATATGTCGGTATGTATATACTTGAGTCTGATTAGCTTTAGCTGTGCTAATGATGGTTATATTATTCTATAATGTCCAAAAATGACAGAATTTTAAAGTACTTTTTAAAAAAATTTAAACACTGCTTTCAGGGATCATTTCCATAGTTTCCGTAATTTTAGTTTGTTTTTAAACCTGTTTTCAGTTATTCTTTCACTCTAGGTTTCTGCCTTCCTCAGAAAGCAAAATAGGCTGGGTGCAACATAGGGATACCCCATCCCTACAAAAAAAAATTAAAAATTAGCTGGGCTTAGTGGTATGCCTGTAGTCTCAGGTACTGGGGGAGGCTGAGGCAGAAGCATCATGTGAACCCCAGGAGTTTGAGACTGCAGTGAGCTATGATCATGCCACTTTCCTCCATCCAGCCTGGGCAACAGATCATGTCTCTTTAAAAAAAAAAAAAAAAAAAGTCAAGTTGGCTGATGAGGAGCTTTAAAAAGAAGGAAAAAAAAGAAAGTAAAATAGTGTAGATTTTTTTCTGAAATTTGTGAAAACTGTGCTCAAACCAGGTTGCTTCTACTACCAATGATCTGATTCCTGAGGGGCAAAGTAATATGAATGATGGGTGAGCACATGAAATGGTTTAACTTACGTCAAACTCAGAATTTGAGAAAATTGCTACTGATTTATTAAACACTCAAATTCATATATGCTAGGTCAGAACTTAGCAACTAACTTTCGTTTCCTTTTTACATATAAAAATGAGTTCACTCGGCAGCCTATTTACACCTTTTCATTACATATTCTTACCTACACATTATGCCCAGTGCCTGGTCCATATTATATTTCTGACAAGCTTTGATGTTAGGTGAAGACAGAACCTGTTGCTCAAATTTAGTTTTATCATTAAATTTTTAATGAGGAAAGGCTGTGCTAAGGTGACAGCTCATTCCTAAAGAAAACTTACTTTGGATAAACAAATGTCAAATTTTTCTCATTCTATAATTGAAACCTCAAGAAGCAACAAAAATAATCAGTATTCTCAGGTTCATATAACAATAGCATGGTAGTCTAGGCATCTCTTACCTGTCCTAAACACAACTTGTTTGACAATATACATTCTGTGGCCACTCTCTTTATTCCATGCTTCCACTTTATGACCAAAGGGCATATGGGAGTGAAAAAGATAGAGGACACATCAATTATCTTTGGTTGAAGCATTCTTTTAAAGAATTAAATGCCTGAGAGAAGAGAGATTTTACAAATAACATCAGAAGTCAAGGGTTTACCTCTGCCAGTGTGGGATTAAAAAAGGAAAAGTATCTAAAATTTAACTAGTTCCATTTCCCCGACAAACTCTGTCTTATAGGTAAGTGTTGCTTTCCTGGGGAATAAGAAAAACATGTAGCTAATTGCATTTATAACATTTTATGAAAGTTTTGTATTCCTGTATGCCCCAGATATGTGTGGGTCTTACGTAACCTATACCATTTGATTCCTTGGAATATACCTTCATAAAACTCCTTGGCTTTTGTGATAATAACCTTTGCTAGTTGCTTTCTCCTGCTTCTTAAATGTTATTTCCCTGTGTTGAGTCCCAGCCACCTTTTTACTAATTTTAATCATGAATTTCTACATCTTTACCTGTTGATGATTCCAGAATTTATAATCTCTAAACTCATGTGGAGCTACTAAATCTCTTTTCTATAGGTACCTCAAACTAAACAAATTTAAAAGTAGTAAACTTATTCCCCTCTATTTTTCTCCTTGTATTTCTTTTTCTTGGTTAATGGTTTTACTTTTCTGGCTTAATTAATAAAATCAAACATCTTTCCAAAGCAATCTTTTTAGCTTAAAACACTCAATTCAGGCTGAGCACAATGGCTCACCATAATTCTAGCACTTTGGAAGGCCGAGGAGGAAGGCTTGCTTGAGGCCAGGAGTTCAAGACCAGCCTAAGCAAGATTGAGATCCCATCTCTACAAAAAAAAAATAAAATAATTAGCTAGGCATGGTGGTACATGTCTATAGTCCCAGCTACTTGGGAGGCTGAGACAGGAAGATTGCTCAAGCCCAGGAGTTTGAGGTTACAGTGAGTTATGATGATGCCACTGCACTCTAGCTCAGGAGACAGAACAGGACCCTGTCTCAAAAACAAAACAAACTAACAAAAAAAACCACTTCATTCACCAGAGATTTGAGGATCAAGTCAAAACAACCTAGGACATGCCAGGTCCTTTGGCCTCTGCTTTACCTCTCAAAGCATTGGTAACATCATGAACACCACTGAAGCTAAAATGACCTAAGTGTGAATACCTGCCCTTCCAGTGAGGCTTTAGGTAGTTTGCTTTCTGGGCCTCAGTTTCATAATCCATACAATAGGTAAAATATTAACTACATCATAGTAGCATTAAGAAATAAGATATAAAAGTTCCAGGAGCAATTATTGACTCGTAGTAAACTCAGTTATTTTTTTATTGCCAGAAAATTAGGCATTTCCTTTTCTCCATTACATCTATGTCTATGACACTGTCATGTTCCTGTCCCTTTTTTCTATTAGTATATGAGATCTTGATAGGCACAATGTCTTTCATTTTTATAGCTGAAGTGCACAGTTCCTGGCATGCAGTTTTGTTACACAAAAATAATCTGCTTCAGTGCCACATGCCTGAAAATTTTGCCATCGCATGTGTTTATGGTAATAATAGTCCATTGAATATAAAATTGGGTGCAGGATGCTCTGGTTGATTCTGTACTACCATGTTATAAAACTTTGGGAGCTTTCCCCCAACTTTTTGAAAATATTTTGCTAGAAATCAAATATTTCTATCCATTGTGTCCTTCACTCAAATATTTATATCTGTCATGTGCAAGTTAGGAGGACTAGTCCCTACTCTGTTCATTTATAATCTTTTTTGGGATTAAACCACGTTAGGAATATAACCAAGTACTGTAAACATTCAGCCAGACACCCTAATTCATGGGTAATGTGTTTCATAGAGGAAATAGAATTTTTGGATTAGGAGGCAAATAGTTGTGGATTTCAGTAGAGAAGGGTTGGAGGCAGTGGAATACAACACATGCAGTTAGCATGACTTTATGTGTTAAAGGCATAGAACAGGAATAGAGAAAATGTTTTTAGTAAAGCAGTTTAACTAGGTTTGTATGAAGTACACTGAGATGAGACTGAAAGGGGGGTGATTTGGGACCAGATAATTTCAGTTTTTAAAATTTAGAGTCCTTTTTTCTGTTAAGCTCAGGCCATATTTATTTCTTTCTCCTTTTTTATATTTGAGGAAACAATCTCAAAGAAGAAAATGACTGACTTGAGTCTCAGTAAGGAGAGACAGAGCTAGGCCTGGAACCCAAATATTTGAAAATTGGACAGTCATTAAAGAGTCTGTTGTATAAGATCTCATTCCTAATTTCCCTTATGTGAGCTTTAGATGGAATTAAGGTCAGGAAAGGTAATTGATTTCTTAGATTTTTTTTCTTCCTAGTTGTACATAAAAAGAAGGGGTTCAAGAGTAAGCATGAGCTTTAAGTGTCAAACTTTGCCTTTCCCAGTTACACTCACTTATTTTATTACAGAGCTTTATGATCTTGATGGACTTCATCTCATTTTCCTTATCTATAAATTTTTTAATCTGCAAATGTGTAGCTTAGTGCCTGACAGCATTAGATACTGGATAATTCATAGCCACTGTTTTTAATAAACATGGATTTAGAGTTCTAGCATATTTAGTTTTATGCTGAGAATCCATATAGCACAGGTAACCTATATCTATACCTATATAGCAGAAGCCACAAATTACTGTAAATTTTGCTGTGGCATCAAGAAATATGTCTTGATGACTGGGTGCAGTGGCTCATGCCTGTAATCCTAGCGCTCTGGGAGGCCGAGGCGGGAGGATTGCTCAAGGTCAGGAGTTCGAGACCAGCCTGAGCAAGAGCGAGACCTCGTCTCTACTAAAAAAAAATTAGAAATTAATTGGCCAACTAAAACTATATATAGAAAAAATTAGCTGCGCATGGTGGCGCATGCCTGTAGTCCCAGCTACTCGGGAGGCTGAGGCAGAAGGATCGCTTGAGCCCAGGAGTGTGAGGTTGCTGTGAGCTAGGCTGACG
>CAUYRT010086713.1:0-64723 GCA_963574885.1 Lepilemur ruficaudatus | reverse complement strand
GGAAATGCAAATCAAAATCACAATGAGACACCATTTCACACACACTAGGGTCGTTATAATCAAAATGATAGATACTAGTAAGTGTTGGGAAGGATGTGGAGAAATTGGAACGTTTTTCATTCCTGGGGGGCATGTAGAATGGTATAGACACTGTGAAAAACAGTTTTTCAGTTCCTCAAAAAGTTAAACATAGTCAACATAGAAGTTAAACATAGAATTATCATACTCTTAGGTATATACCCAAGAGAATTGAAAACAAGTTCAAACAAAAACTTGTTCATAAATGTTCATAGCATTATTCATAATATCCAAAAAGTGTAAACCTAAATTTCCACCAACTGATAAAATGCAATAAACAAAATGTGGTATATCCATACAAGGGAATTCTGTTCAGCCATATGAAAAAATAAAGTAAGAAATGTTACATGTTATAACACGGATAGACCCACATTATCCAGGTGAAAGAAGCCAGACACAAAAGGCCACATATTGTATGATTCCGTCTATACAAAACGTCCAGAATGGGCAAATTCATAAAGATAGGAAGTAGATTAATGGTTGCCAGAGGCTGAGGGGAGCGGGGACTGCTAATGGGTATAGAATTTCTTTTGGGAGTGATGAAAATGTCCTAGAATTGGTGGTGATGATTGTATAATGTGAATATACTAAAAGCAACTGAATTGTACACTTTATAAATGTAAGTTTTATGGTACGTGAATTATATCTCAATTTTTTAAAAGAATCATCTGTGGAGAGAAACAGAAAACTTGGGAAAGGTTGAGAAGTTGTAAGAATGATGAGAAATCTACCCCAATGGTGTTCGGAGACATGGAAACCTCAGAGGGAGGCTGAGCAAGACACAGTCACAGAAAAACTCCATCCCCATTAACAGCAGAGCAAAGCACCCGCACTGAGCTATGACACAAAGCACTAGAGACTTGAGATACAGTATCTTCTCCCCGTCACGCCCTCAGCGTGGAGACTGTTGTCCCAGGGCACGGTTAAGACTGTAACGGTTCTTTAGTGGCCTCAGATTAATGACTAAGGTCATTCTTGTTGTGGTTACATGGGTCTCTCCCTTTAGAGAACAGATTTTCTCATTAATACCACAAATATTTATGGAGCATCTCTGCTGTGCCAGGCACTGTTCTAGGCATTTGGGATAGATCAGTAAACAAAACAGACAAGGTCCCTGTCCTTGGGAAGATCTTATTCTAGTCAGGGGAGACAGATAAAATTAAGTTAAATTAAACATGTAATAAGGGAATTAAAGGGTATGACTGATGTTGGTGAGGGCTAAGGGGAACGTAGAAGTTGAGCAGGTTACTCACGGCTGATAGACAGTGGGGGCAGGAGCAGGCTGCAGCTGGACTAGGTTAGGGAAGGGCTGCCACGGTGACAGTGTGAGCTGAGCAGGTGTCCGGTCGAAGCCCATTCCAGGAGAGGGCACAAGAGCATGGTCCCCCCAGGGGAGCTGGGAGGCATGCGGGGAAGCGGAAGGGGCCCAGCCTGTCTGTGGGACAGCAGTGGGGGCCACATGCCACGTGCCTGGCACAGGGTCAGGGAATGGGCAGTCACGTGGGGCCTTGAGGCCATCATCGGGACTGGGGCTTGAGCAAATGCAGAGCAGAGCAGCAATGTGAACTTAGTAACAACTTCTGCTGTGAAGGATCACCCTGGATGCTGTATTGACGCAGGTCGTGGGAGACAAGGGCAGAAGGGTAGACATAGTTCTCCTCTGCCTTCTCCCTCTCTCTTTCGGGGGTGCCTCCCTTTCGTCCCTTTGCCAACTCCTCCGCCTCCATCCTACCTCTGTGGATGCTGGAATTCCCGAGGGGCCGCAGGTCCTCGTTTCCCGTCGTCTCACGTGCTCCCTGGCAGGTGACCTTCTTTACTTCATGGCGAGGAAAGACTCTCTTGCTCAAGCTTTAGCTCTATAAACCCAACTCTCGCTTGTTATTGCCTCTTGGATGGCCGGAAGGCCCCTCAGACTTAATGTGTCCCCAACAGATCCCCTTGGCAGCACAGCCATCCACAGGCTGCTAAAGCCAGAAACGGGGAATGATCTGAACGCTCTGTGCTCTTCGTGCACCACCCATTAAGGCACGAAACCCTGTCGATCCCACCTCGGAGACAGTTCCTGAATCTGCCTCCCCCTCGCTTTATTTCCATGGCTGCTATGTTATTCCAAGCCACCTTCCTTTCTCCCCTGACTATTGCAATAGCTCCATTCTGATTTCCCTGCATTCATTTTGCTTCCCTTCCAAACTGTTCTCCTTCTTGAAGTCACGGTTATATGCGAATACTTACGATACACACACACACACACACACACACACACACACCCCTGTGCACACACAATGCAATCATGTTACACTCTTGCCTAAAACCCTTCATTGGCTTCCTGTTCATCTCGCCATGGCATTTGCCTGTGTCCTCTGTCTGGAAGGTGCTATTGCTTCCACCCCACTTTGGTCTGACTGCTACTACGTAGTTACATGAACAAAAGTAACCTGAGCATCTTGTTAAAGTGCAAGTCATAAGGTTCTGCAGGCCCAGAGGCAATAAGGTACAATGGAAGTGGAGCAGCCCAGCAGGAACGGAAGGAGAAGCAGGCTGTGTGAGCAGGTGACTCAGACCCCGCCACCCACCACTGCTGCTTCGGTGTCTCTCCCTCAGCTCACACCTGGAGCTACTGGGCAGAGTGGAGGATCCCCTAAGATAAGCTGATGGAGAAGGGAAAAGTCTGAGCTTGGTTCACATGTAGGTTGGCTCCTTATGCAGATATAAGCCAGAAATGCACAGCGTCTTCACTATAGCCCCTTTAAGAGGAGGTGAGGGAAAGTCTTCCCAATGGGTAGAGCATTGGGAAACACACCTGGTTAACCACTCTGTGTGGAAAACAGAAGTGGCCCACAGTTAGAACATACATGGAGCAGCAAATGGTTTGGGCAGCTGGTCAGGGTCCTGGGAGGGGAAAGGCTGGGCACAAGACTCCATGCTTGGGCACATGGAGTGGGCATGACGTGTGAAGATTGTCATATCACGGGTTAACACCAGCAGAAAGCTCCTGCCATGAAAGAGTTGCTAAACAACCAAGTGGACAAAATGACATGGCCATTTGACATTAGCCAGCCTCTGTCATTGGTCACCTCGGTGCTGACACAATGGGTGTGAGAAGAGTCACAGTGGCCTAGATGAGGACATGCATAGGCCCAACCGCATGGGCTCCTGCTCACCACACAGCTACTGCATGTCCAATCTGCCCAACACAGAGCAAAGACAGTCCTCAACTTGGCACCATCTCGCCAGGAGACCAATGGGCCATTTGGTGGCAAGCTGGCTACATTGAACCTTTTCCATGCTGGAAAGAGCAGCGATTCACTTTAACAGAAATAGATACATTTTATGGGTAAAGGTTTGACTTTCCTCCCTTCAGGGCCTTAGCCATCACCACCATCAAAGGGTTTGCACAGTATTAAATCCACCGTCATAAGATCCCATGTAACATCATGTGAGATCAGTTTGCAGCAAAGCAAAGAGATCCACGTTACAGAAGGGTGGGAGTGAGTGTGTGACCGTGAAACCCACTGGCCAGGTCACATGCTGCACCGCTCAGAAGCGGCTGATCTGACAGAGCAATGGAATGACCTGGTGCAGGCACAGCTGCAAGGCCAGCCAGGCGATGGGGCTCCCTCCTCCAGGGTGCAGATACTCAAAATTGAGGACTCTATACGACGCTATGTCCCTCGTGGGCAATTAACAGACTTGAAGAAAACAGGTGGGCTTTTATAGTATAGTTAATATCCATTGTATATAATAAAAGTCTTCAGATAGAGAAAGTCAAAGCTCTAATAAGAGAAAATAGCCAAAGGACAGAAGAATAAATACAAATATTCTCTAAATGTGTAGGTAGGCTATCGCCTCACAAAAGAAGAGAAGAAATGTCAACTGTGAACTGTCGTTTTTCCCACACAGTGGCACACGGGATAGTTTGGGTAATACTCGGTGCTGGAGGAGGCGTGGGAGGCACACTTTCATACATGACTCACGTGTTAGGGCACACGTTTTAGAAGCAATTTAGTCAGATCCAGCATTATGCATACCGTTCAACCCAGGAATTCCAACTCTGGGAATTTGTCCGACATAAATATTTGCCCAAATGTGCAAAGATGATGTCAAAGAGTTTTCATTGCAATATTATTTGTAATAGTGAAAGTTGAAAACAATTTAACATAAATCAATAGGAGACTATTTAACAAATTATGGCAATAATAAAAATAGTTAACCTTTACTGAGAGCTTACTATGTGCCAGGCACTGTTCTAAGCCCTTTACATATACATATTAGCTGATTTAATCCTCAGAACAACCCTGAGGGAGATACTATTTTGTCCATTTCACAGACAAAGCAATTGAGGCACAGAGAACCTAAGTAAATTGAAAAAAAAAGTAGTTTTGAAATACTATGAATAGTTTGATTTCACTTCTTAGAAACTAACAAAAATAATGCATGTGTGTATGTATACGTTCATACGTGCATGGGAAAATTCTGTATGGATACTCAGGGATCTGGGAATAGTTAACTCTGAAGAGTAAATTTTGGCATGAGGGATTTTCATTTTTTGCTTTATACACTTTTGTGTTCAATTTTTTTAAAAAAATAAGCCTTCTTTTTGCAATTTAAAAACTTAGGAAAAAATACATTTAACACCAAGACACTCACCCAAATGCAGCACGTTTGCATGATTCAGTCACTGACTAAAGTAGGTTCTCATTGCTGGCTATGAGAGAAAGTTTATTCTAATGGGTTGCTCTCAGGACAGGGAGAAATGTGCATTACATGAGAGCTAAATTGAGATTAAAGCTCCAGGTTGTCTTAAGGGAGGAGGAAAGTGTGGGGAATAAGAGTGTTAGGAGCACAGACAGACAGGATTAGAGGGGGAAAGCATGCTCAGAAAGCAGATCCAACACCCCCCACCCCGGGGCTGCCCTCCACCCGGCTGTTTGCCTCCTCCAGGGAGCACCTCGGGGAGTCCGGCAGGTGGACACAGCAGCAGGTGCTTTGAATACAACTTCACAAGATTCAGCCAATTATTTCAGCTAATTATTCAGCCAATTGGCAAAATATCTCATTCTAGGGAGTCAGATGAACTTGTTTACTTCGTAAATGGAAGGAAAGCAAGTTTTCTACATTGTCTTTACTGAATTCATATAGAGAAAGGAACCATGGTAGAAGCCATCTTTTATTAATGGTTGCCAAGAAGATAGGAGGTTCAGGTGTCTGGTGTGTGAGCCACCGATTTGCTATATGACTGGGACAAATCTGTATCCATCTGTATCTGTAGTTGTCAGGGGTAGGGGGCAGGGGAGAGAAGAAGGGAAGGAAGAAAGGAGGGAAGAAGAGAGAGACAGGCAAAGAGAGAATCTCTGTTATGTGTGCAGAAGGTATTAAGGTTACTAAATGCAAAGCCCTCGACATACGGCTGTCTTCAGCCCACCTTCTGTAACTGCATCCGCATTCATCTGAGCGGCAGGTGTTCACTCCTCTCTCTTGGATCTTCATCCCTCCCTTCCTCTCCACTTCCTCCCACGGCTCTGACTACTCACACCTCTGTGCCGCCACCACCACTGCTGCCACACACAGACACCCCCAAATTAAGAGTCTAAAATCTTCAGATCCTTTGCAGATAATTATAACATGTTTGACCAGCAAGCATGGAAGAGAAGGGACACTAGAAAGCCAGGAATACACTTCACAGTTAGTTTACATTTTAACGCCTTGCTCCTTTAAGCAGGGATTCTTAAATCGTTTAAGAGAACGGGCCAAATAATTTTCCAGTCCCAGTTTGTTCTGAGTTCTAGAGATTTAGCTAAGGCATAATCCATGACTGGAATGTGCTCTTTGCTCCTCACTGTCCTTGACAAGTGCCCAATGTGCAACCCAATATCCTTGTTTTCGGCACCACTGGTCAAGAAGAAGAGGTAGTCCAAGTGGAAACCAAGCGTACTGGTACCATGTGCTGCATGCTCCACACACAGCTACGAAAAGAGACAGGGGATCAGGGTGGCTGTGTAGTGGCCCAAGACCCCTCAACTAATAAGCCATAGAGGGACCTTGGCTTTCGCCCATCTGCTCCCAGGTCTCGTGTTCTTTTCACTGCTCCATGCTGCCTCCCCTAAGGGGATGGCAACTCTTCCAAAATCCCTTTACTAAAGGGAGGTGCTAGCGGGTTGTGCGAATGTTTTCCTGCGGATGCTGAAAGAGTGCTATTTGTCTACTGCTGCCAAGGGCTTCTTTACTTAACGTTTCAAATGTGAGTGAAGAACAAACAGCAAAGGGTATGCTTTGCAAGTGGTGATAAGCATTAAACCTTTAATTCAATTCTCCACTTTTTTTATTCAATGGTGAAGGCAAGGATTTTTTTTTAAGTGTATAGCTACTCAATATTTCATAACTTTTTATTATTTTCTCAAAACCAGCGTTGTGTTAGAATGCAAATTCTTGTTGGTTATCCTCTGAAACAAAGCCAAACATTTGTCCAGCAGAAATAAAGCCAAATACAACGCAGTGTTTTATGTAATTTCGTAATTGCCAAGTGTGATGTTTAGTCAAGCCAGGAAAACACGATCAGCAAACATGTTCTAAATGATTCTTACTATTCAGAAACAATGAATCGCAGGAAAATGGCCTCAAGTTGAAAAATTATGTCCTCTGCACAGGTTACTGAGAAGAATTCAGACCCTGAAGCAAAGTTATTGTTCTATCTGAGAAAAAAATCATATCCTTTTGTTTGTTTGGGAAAGCAAAGCAAATAAAAAAAACCCTGTGGAAACTGCAATTTCTCTTGCAGTTATAGAACTTCCTTCTATCAGGCTTCATTACAAATGTTTGGGTTGTGCATAAGAATGGGGCACAGTAGGCGGCTTGTCCTGCAAATGGAATGGTGTGTGACCATGGTCCCTAAATCTAAGCAAGGATAATGATCACCTGGGGATCTTGTTTAAAATATAGATTTTTACAGCCCATTTTTACAGCCCTACTCCCGGAGACCCTGAGGCACTCTGAGAAATATTAATTCACAGGGACCCTTGGCCTCTTTATCTGTATCACAGTTAGCTGGGCTTCCTGCCTTGGTCTCCAGGGCCAGCTGCCGGGCCAGCTGTGAGCACACGATCCTTGCCCGGCTCCACCCCTGCATGGAACCCAGGGCTGACCCTGGGGAGCCAGAGTTTGCCAGAGCTGAGCCCCACAGCGTGTCTGACCGGACCGGCGCCCCCTGTAGGCTGGTCCCTGCGGCAGGTTTAGAGACCAGAAAACACAGCTACACTTGCAGCCAGGCAAGAAAGGGCACACAGCAGCCAGAGGAGAGCCCTGGCAGACACCGACTGAAAGTCTGGGCATTTTGTGGCTGATTCACCAGGCCCCTCTCAACCACCCGCCTGAGGCAGGGATGCAGGCTTCAGTTCTCAAAAAGAGTGGGGGAAATTTTAAAAAGACAGAAAACATCTTTTTTTTTTCAGGCCATTCTCTCTGTTACATATTCCCCACTCTCAGTTTTACACTTCCATGTCTATGGGAGGAGGGGTGACTACTCTCTTACAACTTTGGGCCATTTCATTACTTCAGGGAGGAATTCTCCCTCCAGGAATGCTTTGGGTCCTGCCACAAAGACATGGAAAGGGGATGATTCACATTTATCTTGGTTCCCATGATAAAATGGGAAAAACAAGGGTACATATTCTATATTTTGTCTGTGTACATAGCCATGCTGCTAATTCTAGCCAGAAAAAATAATTTTGTGACCTGTGTATTTTTTTTTTTTTTTTAGTAGAGATGGGGGTCTCACTCTTGCTCAGGCTGGTTTCAAACTCCTGACCTTGAGCGATCCGCCCACCTCAGCCTCCCAGAGTGCTAGGATTACAGGCGTGAGCCACCGCACCTGGCCATGACCTGTGTATTTTAATTTGGCATTTGTTGCTATGTAATAGTTTTTTGTCAAGACTACAGATGTTGAATATCCTCCAAACTAAGTTATAAACCTTTGGAAGCAAGGATTATGAAATACCTTTCCACACCATAAGGAATTTGTGTTCCGTAACAGCTGTTGGCAAACCTGTGGGTCAAAGGCCAGAGGGGAGGAACTTCACTGCCTTGGTGGTCTTTCTGCCCCCAGGAAGTCCCTCAGGACATCACAGCACACAGCTGGGTGGGTTAGTCTCAGGGCCAAGTTTTTATAGGATTTTTTTTAACTCATGTACTGAACATTCATTAGTAAAATTGTCCAGAAGTGAATGAAACACCAGGTACCCCCGTAGGTCAGAACAAAAGGTAAGAAGTGAAAAGCTAGAGCTGTCTTTATGTAGAGAACCTTTGAAAATGAATCCCTTAAATTGAAATTCCCTTCAGGGGAAGGGGCAAGGGGTAGCAGAATGAGGAGATAACAAAATAAAAGCATGTAATCCTTGTGTCTGTGGTCTTAGGGGAATTCAAACTGTGCCCTTGAAGCAATGCACTGGGTTGATCGTGGGGCCTTCCTTTCCCAAATGCCTCAATGGAATATTTGCCCAGAAGCCTCCCTGGGCATTTTAAATATGCACAGTCATAGCACTTCCAGCTGTTACCCCTTTACCTGTACCAATCAGAAGCCACTATTTCATTTCTGAGAGCTTCCTACCCCTAAACTTTCAAGCTAGAACTCTGTGTTCTTTGCTTTGAGGAAGGATTGCTGAAGGCCACAGCACCCATTGTGGGTTCTGCACGCCAGGAATGGTGATGAGCTTCCACAGAGGAACTACCCAGAACCCTCCGCAGAACAGTTCAAGGGTAAGTCATTAGCCTCTTAAATCGTAGAAGAGTATTGTCCCTAACCAGAGAAGCAGAGATGCTAGAGCATTTTCATCCAAGCAATTAGGCAAAACTGCTAGACAAAGATTGATTCTTTGGTCTTTAGGATTCACTCCTCTTGAGTAGTGTTGGCAAGAATTATCCATTCCTATTTAGCAGGAAGGGAAACTGAGGCAAACAGCCAGAAAGTAAAGTGAATTTTCCATATGATTATTACATTCTTGGCCCTGTATCAGTGGTTTCTGGTAATTTTAGTGTGATATATTTTTGGGTAGCATATGCTTCTTGAAACAGTCTTTGCATTGGTGTCATTGTTGCAATTGTGATGTTATTGGAATGGTGTTTGGAAACATTAGGACTTTAAAATCTTTTAATTATGTGCTTAGACCTAACCAAAGGAAGCAGTGACCTTTTGGTTTTTTATTTGTTGTTGTGGCTGTAGCTGCTGACGTATTATTAATGCTTATGAAACCATAGACTCTTAGGAATTAAGGAAAAAATCATTTATGGCTCATAAACTCGCATTTAATTAAAACACCTTAAGACTTTTAAAATGGGATTTCCCCTTTTTTGTTCCTTTGCAAACTTTTTTATTCCTATGAAATTTCATGCATGCATTCTATCCTGTCAAGGTACTTTTTGAATTTTATCCTGTTGTTTGCAAGTCAATCTGTTAAACATTTCCTTCTATCTTTATGTAAGTCATTGGCTAAAATATTGAATGGAATAAACCAAGCAGAGAACTATGAGAAAATTAATCAACACTGAACTGCTGTTTAATCAAGTACAACTCCTTCTGCGGCATCGTGCATTTATTGACAACCCTCCATCCTTTCCTCAGAAGCACACAGGTGTGTCGAGTGCCTGGTGAAATCCCCACACGCTGTGTCTACAGCATTGATCAGAGTCTCAGTCTAGAATTCTTGTCCCAAGAGAGAATGAGGCTGGTTTTCTTGAGCATCCAATCTCCTCATAGGAACCACTGCTTCTAGGCCCTGTAGTCAATAATCCACTCCAGAATAGATGTAGAACATCTCCTGAGAATGAAGTCAACGCACCTCATAGCCATCTTTTTGAAACCCAGGA
Organism: Lepilemur ruficaudatus; assembly: GCA_963574885.1. Lineage (NCBI taxonomy): Eukaryota > Metazoa > Chordata > Mammalia > Primates > Lepilemuridae > Lepilemur > Lepilemur ruficaudatus. The sequence continues at coordinate 54,790 of CAUYRT010086713.1, read as the reverse complement.
TCGATGGTTGCTTGTCTCCAGTATTCTAGCGCCACGTGACTGCATTGTGATGTCTCAAAATGATTACGAACATGGTTTCACGACCTCCTCTATGAATTATTTCAAGGTCATGGGACATAATTCACCATGATCAATCTGACCTATTGAGCCGATTTAAAGAGGCTGAGCTCTCTCCTAAAATAGCCACGTATTTTGGGCTTCAAGTCTTTTTAACTGTGCTTGTCTGATGTTTTTAGCTCACCAAGCATTCATTTGTGAGAAATACGCAAGCAAAAATAGAAATGAGGTAGTTCTGCCTCACTGAGCAGGGTGTATGTTCTCTGTTTGATACGGAAGAGTCAGTATTTGAACTCTCATAAGCTGGTTGCAGAATCCATGTCCTTAACCACCTCATTGAATTTATTTATTTTCCCAAGACTATCTTTCTTATTACTTTCTTTGGAGAATTACCAGAACCTCCTTTATTATTATTTTTTTACCCTAATATAACTAGTGTCCTCTTTGGTTTCATATTTTGCAGTATCATCTACGTATGTATTTAGCCTCCTAACTTAGTTCTTTCTTTAATTTATCCATGCACCCTTCTGTGAGCATTAATTGAGTGCCTACTGTGTTGTGAGCAGTAAGCCAAGGGTCCTTACTCTTAGGGAGAACCAATCCTGACCAGGGATTCTGATTCAGGGTCAACTGATGTCTTTAGGGGGTCCACAAACCCACAAAATTTTGTGCAAAGTCTTGTATGTACATTCACACATGATTTTGAGGGTCTGCGTGGGAACCACTGGTCTAAAAATACACAGAAATCAGGATAACACGGTGATGTCCTGATTAGATCTAGGAGCCATCTTCCCAAACATGCTTTTCCAATCTTTGTTAGAGGTGCTACCTCTGTGTCAGGGTCAGTCTTTCCAATATTATAAGATATTGTAATACTGTCTAGTGCTGTCAAGAACTACAAAAGGTCCAAGAATTTACCCTACTTACAAGCTAACAGGTTAGCCTGCCACAGTTTGATGGCTGCTGACGGAAGACACAGAACAAACTCCCGGGTCAGAAGCAAAGGACTTCATTACTCACAGCATTGGCATAGCTAGAGTGGTAGCACTGGGGCCAGTTCCCGCCCTAACTGCCACAGGGCAACGCGAAGAGGGCAGCTGATGCCTGCATGTGCGATGAGTTGCCTTACAGGAAAGGAACCCTGAACTTAGCAGCTCAAACCTTTTATAATGGATGGTCAGTCTCTCAGAAGATGACATCGTCTTTTTCACCCGGGACAGTAAGCCTTTCTGCTCACTCCTGTGCAGGAAGATGCTGTCTCTGTCTTCCGAGGGAGGCTGTTCGCTATACAGACATCCTTGAAAAGATGGTCTGCAACAGAAGCAGTCAGTGCCTCTGCTCACAAGATGTGCATATCTCTAGCACCTGACTTGGACCCCTCCTAGGGATTTCCTCTGTCCTTTGTCCTTTCTCTTCACTGATTTCCTGTTCTAGACCCTTCCCAAGAGTGCACCCCAGACATGTATCCTACGTATCTTCTGATAACATAAGTTCAATCTAGTAGAAAAACTGCTGGGATTTTTTAATATGATTTTTTTGGGCAGGGGTGATGGGCGATCTAGCTATGAATAAAGGAGACATGTCAAGGGCAGAGAAGTGGCCTTTGGGCTGTAACATTGTGCATTTCCTTCTATCAGGTAACTGATGCCGCTGTGCTGGAGACATCGGGGATGGGGACGGGGGAAGGTTTTAGTCCTGTGCCTTGCAACAACGGCTATAGCTGCTGAGCCAGCAGTTTGGGATTGGATGGCAAAGCAGTCTGCCCATTACGGGGGATTGGTTTTCAAGGAAAGCACAATATTGTGTATTAGAGAAAAATAGTTTACCATTTTGCCCATCTCAGTGAGGGTAACTAGGTTTTTTTCTCAGAAATATAGACAGTTAGTGCCTTAATGGCTTTTTTGAAGCTGAAGTTTATAAAATAGCATATTCTGAGTGAAAACGAATTAGGCCATCTTCCTAGCATCTTGCTTTGTGATGGAGAAACACAGACAAGAGTCTATTTCTCATTCTGTCATTTCAGCAGTACTCTTCATTGAGTCATAGCCAAAGTGACCCATTTTTGTGAAATAAATGCCTATGTCCTCTCTGAATGTGATCCCATCTTTGATTAGTACTAATGGTAAATGGGGAAGAAGGAGAAACCATTTCATCCTTTATGCTGTGTAGAATCCACAGCCACTCAGCAGCCCGCCACGACCATAGAGCATTCCTTTCAGACCCTCTGCCCACCCCTCCACGTCCGCCCTCTGGAGAAAACACACACATTTTCTCCACACTTTCGCACAGAACACTTCTGACGCCGGATGTGTGGCCTTTTTTTCCACACCAAGCAATTCTCCGCCTCTCCACACACCAGCTGGGGGTCCTACAATTTAATTTAATTCTGATACTGTCTCCCCGTCAGATCCCGCAAATTAAGGGTTTAGTCTCACAAGATGCTCCACTTCAGATGCCGATCCAAAGTCCGGGATTCCAGTATTTCTGACCAACCAGTTATAAATTGGAGATTCTTGCAACCTCCTCCTTTGGTCCAATAGCTTGCTAGAATGGCTCATAGAACTCAGGGAAACCCTTTACTTATGTTTACTGGTTTATTATAAAGCATATTATAAAAGATACGGATGATTAGTCAGATGAAAATGTACATAGGACAAGGTCTGGAAGAGTCTTGAGTGCAGGAGCTCCGTCTCCATGGAGTTGGGGTGCATCGTCCTCCTGGCACACAGATGTATTCACCAACCCAGGAGATCATAAATCTCCTTGTTCAAGAGTTTTTATAGACCTTAATCTCCACACCCCCCAACCCCAGAGGTAGGTGGATGGGGCTGAGTTCCAAGGCCCCTGAGACTATCTAGGGGACCCACCCTAGGTCACCTCATTAGCATAAACTCTAGTGTAATCAAAAGGGGCTCATTACGAATAACAAAAGATATTCCTGTCACTCAGGAAATTCCAAGGGTTTTAGGAGTTCTGGGTAAAGACCAAATATATTTCATTATACCACCCTCCCCACCAAAATCCCACAGTAAATAGCTAAGAAACTATATGGAATCACTAATTTAAAAAACGCTATCTTTTTCTTGAAAATTTATAAACTTATAAATGGCAGAAATTATGTATACAGAGCTGTTTTGGACTGCTATGTTGTTAAAATAATGTGGAAAAGCGAGAAAGAGTTACAATGATGACAAAGAGGACATGCAAGGAAATACAGTCACATGCCACATAATGACATTTCAATCAATGACAGATGACATGTACAACAGTAGTCCCATAAGATTATAATGCTGTATTTTTACTGTACCTTTTCTATGCTTAGATATAGATATTGATATACAAATACTCACCATTGTGTTACAGTTGCCTACAGTATTCAATGCAGTAACATGCTGTGCAGGTTTGTAGCCAGGAGCAATAGGCTGTACCATGTAGCCTAGGTGTGCAGTAGGCTATGCCATATAGGTTTGTGTGAGTACATTCTATGATGTTTGCATAATGATGACATAGCCTAATTATGCCTTTCTCAGAACATATCTCTATTGTTAAGCAACACATGACTGTATGTCTAAAGGAAAGATTGAAAAATGGAGACTACAGAGCTATGAAAACAAAATTGATATGAATAATCTTTGTAACACATTTATTATTGTGCCCAGCAGTTATAACTATTACTGTCACTATCTATCTGAGCCGGAGAAATAAAACAAATTACAATAAGATCTATTTATTTATTTGTTCATTCATTTTTAAATTCAATTCATTCATTCGTTATTTGAAATCATGTGTTATAAAATCTAGGTACTTTCCATCATCACCCATACACTTGGCCCTCTGTATTTATGAGTTCCCTATTTGTAGATTCAACCAACCACAGATTAAAAATATTTTTTAAAAATAACAATAACAATATAGCAATAAAAACTCATACAAATGAAAACTATACAACTATTTACATCTCATTTACATTGTGTTAGGTATTTTAAGCAATCTAGACATGATTTAAAGTATGCAGGAGAATGTGTGTAGCTTTTATGCAAATACTATGCCATTTTATATAAAATACTTGAGCATCCTAGAATTTTGGTATCTTTGAGGGGTTCCATAACCAATCCCCTTTGGATACTGAGGGAATGGCTATATTTTATTTTCAGTTTCCTCATGGATTTAAAGATTATTTGATCCGACAAAGAACTAAGATCCAGGATCTACAACGAACTCAAATAAATCAACAGGAAAAAACCAAACAACCCCATCAAAAAGTGGGCAAAAGACTTAAACAGAAGTTTTTCTAAAAAAGATAGACAAATGGCCAACAAACATATGAAAAATGCTCAACATCATTAATCATCAGGGAAATGCAAATTAAAATGACAGTGAAATACCACCTTACCCCTATCAGAATGGTCATTGTTAAAAAGTCGAAAAGCAATAGATGCTGGAGTGGATGCAGAGACGAAGGAACGCTATACACTGTTGGTGGGACTGCAAATTAGTACAACCTGTGTGGAAAACAGTATGTATGGGAATTCTTCAAAGAAATAAAGGTAGAAACCATTTGATCCAGCAATCCCACTGCTAAGTATCTACCCAAAGGAAATGAAGTCATTTTATCAAAAAGACGCCTACGCCCAAATGTTTATTGCAGCACAATTCACAATCGCAAAGACGTGGAATCAACCTAAATGCCCTTCAATTCATGAGTGGATAAAGAAAATGTGGTATATATTATATACACCATAGAGTACTACTCAGCCATAAAAGGGAATGAAATAATGTCATTTGCAGCAACGTGGATGGAACTGGAGACCATTATCCTAAGTGAAGTATCTCAGAAATGGAAAACAAACATATTTTCACTAGTCAGTAGGAGCTATTAATAATAGATGGGTACACATGGGCACAATGCGATATAAGGACATGAGGAAACAAGAAGGGGAGAGGGTGAGAGAGCGGGTGTGGGATGAAAACTTACCTATTGGGTACTATGAACACTATTCTGGTGATGGGGACACCAAAAGCCCTGACTTAAGCATTATATGATACAAGATATCCATGTAGCAAAAATACTTGCACCTCCTTAATTAATATTTTGAAATAAAAAAATAAAGATTATTTGACTTGATTTAATTAGTTAGATCACTCGGCCAGATAAGCACAAAGAAAAGACCCAGCCAGGTGGCCAGGCTGAAATAGATGGAGGGGCCATAGATTCAGCAGAAGGAAAAATTCTTCAGTGGAGACCAATCCCTGCATCTTGGCGGCAACATGGTGGACATCGTTCTATTAATAATTTAGAAGGTTCCAGGGGCTCCATGCCTTTCAGCCCTTCCTGGGGCAACCTGTTCTCTACTCATCTCTCTGGAAAGGTTGTTTTAAGGATTAAATGCCTTAGCACTGAGCACAACGTCCAGACTACGGTGGACAATCAGGAAATTGGAGTTATTATGAATAATTAGAGAGAATATAAAGCTGTGTTTTATAAACATGAACTTGAAGCATAGCTTCATGAAACATGAAGCATAGCTTCAAATTCTGATTTCATTATTCTCTAGCTATGTAATTTTATAGATTATGTAATTTTTCTAAGCCTTTGTTTCCTTACTCTCTTTAGCAACTATCTACCCTGCTTCACCTCCCCCCAAAGCATCAATCAATCTTGTTGAGTTCCCACTAGAACTGGTAAGCTTGTCATTGGTGGTCACTCCTGGAACTGTACCAGGAGGTACAGTTGAGTCAGAGTTGGATGCAGAGGCTCTGAACAGCTCTGTTAGAAAGCCATCTCTCACTGTGAGCCGAGACCTGCTGTCCTGTCCCTTCCACGAATGAGGTAACGCTGGGCAAATCTGTCCCTCACCTGTGAGACAGCCCTTCACACGATGCAGCCACTCTCCCCCCCCCCCCGCCTCCTCTCCACTCATCCACCTTGTCTTCTTCTAGCACGTTCTTTTCATGCCCCTTCTTCACTTGATGTCTCGTCCATTCCTGAGACTCCAGGTGACATCTCCATAAATGTTTCCCAATCTATTTCTGCTTCTGCTCTCTTTCCTAGCCCTGACCCCACACCCCTGGTCCTGAGTTCATCATAACCCCTACCTGGCTCTGCGAGCTCTCTCCTGACTTCCATATCGATGTTAACGGTGCCATCACTTTTGCTTTCTCCCCTCCAGAACCAAGTCCTCACCATTCTTATGTGCATCAGCCCAAAAGCTCTTCCGTCCCATTTCCTCTACATTTACACATCTTCACTGACGCTGCAATTATTGTAACAGATTCCCTGCCACGCTGTCTACCTTCCAACACCTCCCGTACACACTAACTCATGACAGGTCCCCAAATTCCCCAGAATTACTTAGGAAGCTTTTAAAAAATGTGATTGTCTGAGATTTCCCTTAGTTTGACTGGATTAGAACTTCCTGTGGTACGGCCCAGGAATAGCTCTGAACTTTTACAAACCTCCCCAGGTGACGGATGCAGCCACCGTCAGGCCTGGAGTTGGGAACCACTGTATACCGTAGTCAAATTAATCTTCCAGAAATGCTAAGTGGCTCCCATCGGCCCCAGAACACTGTCTGGAATGTGAAGCCTGCTTTGAAGGCTTCCCCCAACCCTGTCTGAATTGCCTCCTAGTACCTCCCAGCTGTAGCCAAGAGGATCCGCTTGACCTCTTTGTACACCCTGAGAACAGCCTCCCATTGGAATCCGGGCTGCTCCACTCCCTGCTCTCTCTCTTCCTCCAGGAAGCCTCTACAGCCACTTGCCCCAGACTTCCTGGGGAGCTTGCTGTGGGTGCCACTCCTGGACTCGGGGCTTCTGCTACCCCTCCCATGGTTCATCTTTCTGCAGCTGGGCACAGCGCCAGGCACAGAGCAGCTGCTTAACAGCTGCCAGATTCCACCCCACCTCACCCCACCCCCACCCCCCACCTTCTCCAGTCAGAGTACAGCTGCAGGGCTGCTGTGTCCCCTCACCGCCCTGGGAACCCAGTACCCAGTCCAGGCCCATCCAATGGGACAAACTCAATACTTGAATGTTAAGGATCATGATGCTTATCAACCCTTGACTTTGTTCTTACCAAAAAGACTGTAAAACATGAAATTTTTCCCTTTAGGTTTGCACTAAATTGTATGAAGAAGAATTTCAGCCCTTGGAGCCAAACCAAGAACTTCTATTTCCATCTGAACTAATGGTTATGTTCCCTTTCTCCTGATTTGTTTCTGACTTTGTGCCAACTGTGGGGGAATAACAGTCCCGCCAGCCCATCCCCAGCCGGGCCTCCACGGTTATGGCCCCCACGGGCGCCCTCCCTCCACTCTCACCCTTGGGAAGCTGCGAAAGGCATTTTTCTTCCCAGACTTTGTTCCTCGGTGGCCCTGCCCTGTCCCTGATCTTTTTAATCTAATGGAACTCCTCTCCTCCTGTGTGCAGGGCAGATCAGGATTCCGACCAGCAATATCGCTATGAAGACACGAGGGAAACCCAGGAGGCAAGCTGCAGGCGGTGAGGGCAGGTGCAGGCTTCCTCTCTCGTGTGATCGGGCAGCCAGCACAGGTTTAGAGCATTTGACTGCCTCCTTTTCTTTTGTTTTTTAACTGGCCCGCTAGCCGTTCCTTGGAATCACTTGTGTTTGTTTCACAAATTTCTATTAGGAGATTCCCAAATATCAGGTACTGAACTAGGCACCTGGGATACAGAAAATACAAACCACCTGCCCCTGAGGTGCTCACAGTCCAATGAGGAGACAGACAGTCAGTAACAATTAACAACAGAACGTGGAGAAGGTTAGAAATGGGACTCGTGAGGAGGTCCTGGGAGTGCAGCGGAGAGCAGGATGTGGGAGAGGGAGGGCATGCACAGAGGCTTCTCCGAAGAGTCTGGCTTGAGCTAAACCTTGAATTATAAATAGACGTTATCAGAATGTGGGAAAGAAGAGTAAACAGGACACTGAGTGGGAATTCCAGGCAAAGTAAAAATCATGTGCGTTGGCCTGCGGCTGTGCAGAATGTGGAACTTTCAGGAAAAATAAGCAATTCCACACGACAAGGGTACGGCATGTTGGAGGGTTCACTGTAACACTATAGTGAGAGGCTGGAAAGGGTAGTGGAGACCGGATCCTGATGGGCCTTTGAAGCAGATCTGACAGATGTGGATTTCTTGCACAGGTAATGGGAAGCCATTGAAGTACCTTGAGTCATATCATATTTACTTTGAAGGATCTCTCTGGTATGAAGAAAAGGTCAAAAGGGTTCAATGAACACGGAATACCAGAGGGTTATCGCAGCAGCCCAGGGAAGGGACAGTGGTATCTGGGACCACACTGCTGGTGGTTGACATGGAGAGAAGGGGGCAGATGGGAGAAACGTTTAAGAGGCAAAACCACCAGGGCCTCATGGTGGATTGGGCAGAGAAGGGTGACAAGAAGGAGGGACCTGAGTGACTGCTAGATTACAGTTTGCACAATGAGAGGCTGAGTCGGGGGTACTGGAGTAGAGCCACCTTTCAGGGACAGAGCAGGAATTTGGATTTTCATATACTAGAAGCTCATTGGAGAGGTTGGTGGGATCAAAGCCATGGGCACTGATGGGGGCATAGCTGAGAAGAGGCCCTGGGTCTAGGCCAGCAAGAATTCTGAAGGCTGATGAATGGCTATTATAATGAGTAGACCCAGGAGATTGAGAAGAAGCTACCAAGGGGGCACAAAAGTGGAAGACTGGGGCGTTTCAGAAGCAGTGGAAGAGGATGTTTTAAGAAGGAGAGAGTGGTCAAATGCAGCAAGTGTTGTTGGGAGATCAAGTAGGGCAAGACACGAAAACAGTGATGCTGATGTCACCATTAAGCTTCACAAAGGCAGCAAGGAGCGTGTTGAGGAGAGCGGGAGGGAGGAAATGGAGACAGCGATGCCGAAACATGCAAAGCCAGCTGAGGGAGAGAAAATGGAAAGGGCAGCCGCTGGAATGGGCCTGGGGAGGAAGAGTCGGAGTTTGCCTTCCTTGTCAGTGGAAGGGTCTTGTGTGTGTTTAAATGTTGACAGGAAGAATACAAGCAGAAGGGACATGCTGAATATTTACAAGATGGAAGGGGCGAGGTCTAAAGCAACGACGGACGAATGTCTTCTCTATTTCCTCTAGAAACTCTCACTGAAACGGTCTTTCCCAGTCTGGGTAGGAAGCCCCAGGGCTCCCAAGGACTCTGTCCGTCCCCTGGGGCGTATTTTCATGGCCAGTCATGATGCCTGCTCACCAGGCTGTGAGCTCAAGTCGGCCCTGAGAGGGAAGGGTCGAGTGACGTAGTCACCATGGTGTCGCCATTGCCTAGCACGGTGATTCTCACGTTTTTGGTCTCAGAACTGTTTATAGCTCAAAAATTATTAAGGACCCTAAAGAGCTTTTGTTTATGTGAGTTATATCCATTGACATTTGTAGTATTTGACATTGAAGCTGGGAGACATTGTAAACAGTTATTTACTCGTTTATTCGTTCATTTTAAAGTAACAAGAGTGAACCCATTGCACGTTAGCACGAATAACATTGTTCATGAAGAGTTATTATATTTTTCTGAAGAAAAATCAGTGAGAAGAGTGGCACTGTTTTGCATTTTTATAAATCTCCTTAATATTGGCTCTAAAGAAGGCAGTTAGATTCACGTATCGTCTTCTGCATTCGGCCAGTTGCAACACGAGAAAATATAAATCATGCAACCTTTGTAAAACTCCCCTGTACTCATGAGAGAATGAGAAGGAAAAATGCAAATAATATCTTTCATTACAAAATAGTTTTGACCTTGGGACTTCTGAAAGGCTTTCAGGGACCCCCAGGAATCCCCAGACTATACTTTGAGAAGCACTAGCCAAACCTGATGACAGGAACACACCAACTATTTCATTAATCAGTTTTAATCCACTCTCAGGGACTCCCATCTCTCTGCCATCCTTTCCAACACAACGCATAACTTAAAGCAACATTTACAGAATCTTTATGAGAAAGCAATTCCCATTTAGCCAATCTGCCTTTAATTACTGCTCGATTTTCAGCAGCTTCCACCATGATTTCTGTTCAATGTTGAAATTATTCGGAGTCAAATGATCCATTAAGACATGGAAATTCCATCAAAAGATCTGCCCTTTTGATGGCTCCCACAAAGAACAAAATACTTTTGCATAAAATAATTTTGCAAGGATAGCATCAAAGTTAATTTCAAACAAAGGAAACGATTTACACTTGAGAAATGTTTCCCTTTTTTTATTATTAACCAGTAGAAATTGTTTAAACCTGCTTCTTCCAGATGCCTGGAGCTGTTTTCTTTGCAGAGGACTCCAGGCAAGAAGCCTGGTGCCCTTGGGGTCATGGTCCTGTTCACATTAACCATCTGTGTCACCTCGGCCAGGTCACGTCCCCTCTCTGGGCCTCCCTGTTTTTTTCCTCTATAAATCCACACCAGGTTCTCAAATTTACTCATGTGTAGAAATAATCAAAAGTCAAGGGCTTTTACCTGAATGCCGTATTCTCTGCTGAACACCATAAAATAGTGGCAAATTTAGTTAGATTTAGTGGAATTAGGAACAATTTTAGACTTAGAAAATATTACTTTATTAGATAATCCCTGTACCGAATCAAAACCAGGAGCATGGAAGTCTATTAAAAAGGAAAAGAAGAAAAAGAAAAAGAAAAAGCCTGCCTGATCAAGCATGATTAACTATTCGCAAATTACCCTCACAAATATTAATTTTACACGTGTTCATTGCATCTTATTGTCAGCTTCAAACAGCCATTGGTTTTAGAAGAATAGATGAGAGGAAACCTTTAAAAATATTCTGCCCATTAACTCGTCTGCTAATTGAGAAAAGTCCAGTTTTCAGCTGTGAAACCCCTCCATCTTGCTTGGGAAACCATAATGGTCTGTGAGAGGAAGGTGCCCTCTGGCTTTAGCCAGCTTAGCAGTCTCTGTTTTTGCTGTATTTCTGCTGTCAACAAACAGCCAGCCTTACTGCATACTTCAGTGTTCTCTGAGAGCCAAAAGAGCTTTCTATATCATCTAGTCAAATCCCTAATTTTCAGATAGAGCAAGCCAGGCCTAGAGAGGTTCCAGGGTCTTCCCAAATTCACCTGCCACTTTCATTGGACATGCTTGCCTGACAAGGAATAGCACACAGCCCCCAAGGCACGTAGGGTTAATTCTCTGCTGATGTTCTAGCGTCATTTGCAGCTTAGTCCATAATCGCATCTTTGGCTGGGAATTTGACATTAGAAATCTCATCCCTGGTACCTAGGATTCTTGTTTGTTTATAAGTTAAGTTTTTTGTTTTTGTTTTTGTTTTTCAGAGATAGGGTGCCACTCTGCCTCCCAGGCTGGAGTGCAGTGGCATCATCATAGTTCACTGCAGCCTACAATTCCTGAGCTCAAGGGATCCTCCTGCCTCAGCCTGCCAAGTAGCTGGAACTACAGGTACTTGATACCATGCCTGCCTATTTTTTTTTTTTTTAGAGACAAGGTCTTGCCCAGGCTGAGACTCAAGTAATCCTACCGCCTCAGCCTCCAGATTCACTAGGATTGTAGGTGTGAGCCAGATAAGTTAAGATTTAGTTTTTTTTAAGCTTTAAGAGACAGAAAAATAAATATGTGAAGCTGTGAATTTAATTATGAATTGACTAAGCCACCATTCTGTAAATATCTGTCTTTTCTTTGTTATCCATGGCAGGTTCCATTCATTCTTGCTCCATTTGTGAGCCATAATGCAGTTTATGTGTTTTGTCATTGGCATCAACATTAAGTCTGCATTTATCTCATGCAGAGAATGGCAGAAAATCCCCAAAAGAAAGTTCTGGTTTTCCATGGGGAGAGAACTACCTGGATCACCCTGGGAACCCTAAAAGACCTTCTGGGACAGAAAATGAAGCACCCCAGTGCTCCTTTTGTGATGGGGAATGCCCACTCTTGGTGGGTAGCAAAGACGCACCAGTTCCCAATTCTTATGTTGAAAAGCTAAATTAGTGAAAGGAGATGTAAATTGTAGCATCTACTCAAAATCAAAATACATGTCTGGTAATTCTTTTTTTTTTTTTTTTTTTTTTTTTGAGACAGAGTCTCACTGTGTTGCCCAGGCTAGAGTGCCGTGGCATCAGCCTAGCTCACAGCAACCTCAAATTCCTGGGCTCAAGTGATCCTTCTGCCTCAGCCTCCCAAGTAGCTGGGACTACAGGCATGCGCCACCATGCCCGGCTAATTTTTTTTTCTATATATATTTAGTTGGCCAATCAATTTCTTTCTATTATTAGTAGAGACGGGGTCTCGCTCTTGCTCAGGCTGGTTTCGAACTCCTGACCTTGAGCAATCCTCCCGCCTCGGCCTCCCAGAGTTCTAGGATTACAGGCGTGAGCCACCGCGCCTGGCTATGCCTGGTAATTCAAACTCACCCCCTTTGCCCAGCTAATGGCCAGCTTGTTATATAGTTAATATCTCTGGCCTCTAAAGAAAAAGTTGGCTTCTCATTCCAACTCTAGAATGCAATTAAATTTTTCTGAAGTCAAAATTTTCATTCTTTTAAGCATCAGTAAATAGTAAACCAGATGTTTCTCTCACTGGGTTTTAGGGTGAAGAAATTTGCAGATGGTTTACTGCTTGGGTCAGACTCAGTTCAAATATAGGGGAAATTACTGAGGAGAAAAACGAGCTTCATTTGCCAGAGTTTTACTTCATTTTTTTTATTAGAGCCAGCAGTTATCACTACGAAGTCGTAGCGTGATTTGCATTATGAAATCTAGCTGGCTTCTTTCCCACTAATGATAAGTTTTTCTATCTTTTAGGGCCTGATATGAAGTTCAAAGAAATTTTCCATCCAATTATTATCTTCCCTGAAAAGATTTTGGAATTATTTACAGTGACTAACACAAAAGAGGTGTGTTCTCATTTATTATAACAGAGTCCTTATGTTGCAAATGGTTCTGCTAAAGAAGGCTCAAGCTATTTGACACTAACCAAATCACAGGATCGTGTGGCTGGAGGAAATCATATTTGACACTGCAATGCTGAGCCACATCTGATCTTTTGAAAAGACTATCTCCTAGACTCGGAAAATTCTGGTAAAGACTGTACATCCTCTCTTGAGACTCAATTTTCTGCACAGAGCCAGGGATCAACAAATGTTTGTTGATTCACCCAGAAATTCCTGCAGCTCTACCGCCATTATTCAAGGAGTGCTTAGCTTTGTTCTTCCGCCAGCCACGGCTGGGTACAGCTGCCACATTCTCTGCTAAACAGCCAGCCTCATTTTCACAGAGCAGAACGTTTCTCCAGGTATTCCTTCAGTGTTCCCTTCTCCAGCTCCACAGAACGAATTTTCATGTCTGTCCCAAAGCTACTCAGCAAGGAGAGGCATAAATTTTTTCCCCCACAATTTAGGACTCAATTCTTTAGATCAACATTATTCTGTGAAGAGTACAGGTGGGATAAAAACCATTTTAAACACTCGTTTGCTTGTTAATTTTATAGTTATTAGGCCTTGACCATGTGCTAGGTGCTGGGCTACCTACAGTAGAGCAAGCCTCCTGAAAAAGTCATGATTTCTTCTCTAGGAACTAATAGTATTTTGGGAAAGGTAGATGTACAAAGAGAGAATTATAGACTGCTGCAATAAGTGTGATGTTTGACATTAATATTTTCCTTTATCATCAGTGGAAATTCCTCCACAATCTAAGGGATACTTTCAAAATTGTGCTATTTTGGGATTAGCCCACTTACAGCTATTTTAAATTTTTTAATTGAGGGTAATCTGGGATTTTTTAAGGACAGAAAATCTAAAAATACCCATTTAAAATGCTACATACATTCATTTTAAAGCTGTGTATAAAGTTGGAAGCACTATGTAAAATACCTTGTGATTTGTATCTTCTTAACACTTTTCTCTGTCTTTTCTGTTAAGAAATCTGTTTAACTTTGATAATAAAAAAAAAAGAGTTTTTTAAAAAATGTTTTTTTGTATCTTGGAGCATTCATGATGCTAGGGAGACTTCCGCCTAAAACATCCTTTTATGTCATTTTATAGCCTTTTGAATAACTGGAAAATTGTAGTTTACACACACACACACACACACACACACACACACACACACACACACACACTCCCATCTGTTGGTGTTGCTGATTTCACCTGTGGTTTCAACACTGCTGAGTCACCTTCATGGTTCTGGCTCTTCATCTGAGAAATTAGTTCACTCTCTCAATCTTTATTTTGCTTTTGAACTTAGATCACCTTGTTGTAAACATCCCTTGAACATCCTTTGAAGTCTAAATAAATATTTGTTTTATAATCTCAAAGGGCAAAGACCTCTATTTGCAAGTGTTCAACACTGAATTGTAGCCATGTTGAAACAGGTCAGGTAAGTTTATGTCCTGAGCTCACAGCGTACTAAAGAGCCGTAGAGAGGTGGCCATATGGGCAGTTATCTTCTTTCTGGATGAATCAATCCTTAGACTCCTGAGTTGGGATGCCTGTTCTAAGTGAGCCTATTTGGTAAGCAAGACAGAGCCTTATTGAAGAAAATTCTACCCCAAAATGAATTCATCAGTCACATCTATTTATGCAAATGAAAATCAAACCATCCTTAATCAAATGGTCTCAGCTTCAAGAAGTACTACAAGCAAATCTTATTTAAAATGAGAGTCACAAAGCTTTTTACAAGAGCATTTGCAGCCCAACTTCCCAAAATTAAAGCGTGAGCTCCCTCTGCTGGGTGAATTCATGTTTGTTGCTGATACAGAATCTAAAAGCATTTGTACATTGTCTATGAAGCCATTATGTTCTTAGACACATAAGCAATTATGAATATAAAAATATTTTTTTCAAACTTTTTTCCAGGCCTGTAATACAGAGTGGAATATAGTGTGGCATAGAAAGATAAAGAAAAGCAGTTTACAAGGTGGAGATTCATTAGTTGAGATTTTTCAGTTTCCTAACAGGTTTCCCAAGCACAGCTGCTGGCGTGGCAATGCTTTGTAATCACCGTGATGGACGAGCAGCAGGTGTTTGCAAGCCCCTGCGCTCACACCTACCCTATTTCCCCGCCTTGGCTCTTCAAAGCACTTACCATATCTGAAATTACATTACTCGTGTATTCATTTGTCTGGTTGTGGCTGTGTTCCCCTGTGAGAATGTTGACTTCCTGACAAAGATCTTGTCTGTGCTCCCAGCTCCTAGAATAGTGCCTGGCACACAGTAGGTGCTCAGAAACATTTGTTAAACGGGTGGAGGGAGCGGGGAGAGCAATCAGGCAGGTCAGCATTTACTTACAGTGTCACTTGGGATTGTGGTTTAGCTACAGAACCATGTAGTGGCAATCACACGGAACTGCGCACAAATTTAGTAGGAAACGAGAGAACTAACGAAGGTGCAGTGAAAGAGGTGTGGCATTCAAGCTCGACCTTAAAGACGGAGAGGGCTGAGTGAGGTTAGACACGGAAACAAGCACAGTGCTAGGCGCTGGGGACACAGTGATTTAAAGAAAAAGGAACGGGCCTCATGAAGCTCACAATCTGATGGTGACGACAGGTATCAAACACATAACTGCACAAATTAAATGCAAAATGGCAATTGTGACAAGTGGTAACAAAGGAGCGGAACATGACATTAGAGGAGCAGGTAACAGGGCAACCCGACCTCATTGGAAGGCTTCTCCCAGCCGGGAGCAAAGCCAGCGGGAGTAACCAGGTAAAGAGGGTGGGAACCGCACAGGTGAAGCGCCAGAGACTGCAAACAGCAGTGAGCAGAGAGTGAGGGGGAGGAGGTGGGAGAGGCCACCCAGCACCTGGTGAGGGGCCACGCTCTTGATCCTTAGAGCAGAGAGCAATGCACAGCTCAATGGTTTTGAGTACCTTTTGGGGATTCTGAATTATTTTTACTGTCTTTTCCCTACTTTTCTGCATGGACAAGGTGGTCTGCCATGAGTGTGTGATATTTTAATAATCAGGAATATAGAGCATTTGTGAAAAAGAATGGTGGCCTTATATGCCCACCCCGGCCTTCTTCCCTACTTTCCCTCTTCCTTTTCAGGTTTATAGAAAATTAACGAAGGCGTCTCCCTTTCAGGGCTGACGCTGGGTGCCAGCCTCAGCCTGGCCCAGGCGAGGGACATCCTGGCTGATGTGGTCCCCAGGCTCCCAGAGGAGAAGCGCAGATATACCGTGCCCTCTTGAAGCACCTGAGAACCCTGGCTGGACAACCGGCCAGGAACATGGCAGTGTGTTTTCTGCACCACCATCTGGGTGTGGGTGCTTTAGTGAGGAAAGGTTGTATCATTAACTATTTCTAATCCGTCATTGTTCTTCACACAGCTGAATCATAGATTGCCTGATTTCAGACCCTGGTAGATAAGCCACTTAAAGGGCCAGGTTTTAAGTCGGAGAGATGCTGCCTTCCTGGTCCACCCACCGTTATGTGGATCTTGTCCACAATTGTCTGTTGAGGATATCTCCAGTCCGGAAAGGTGCATCTTTAACAGCTCCCAAAGGGGTTCTTTAACTTATTATCTTACAAAGACAACTAATGGGTTCATTGAGAATAACTGAGCTGATCACAAATATGAATGAGAACCATACAATTTATGCAACCTTTTAGTGTCATTCTATATTATAATAACTACAATATATACTACATAGACATAAAATATTTATATTAACTCTAATCATACTATATATATAAATAACTACAAACTATTAATATAAATGAGGCACAGCAGCATTACCCTTGTTAACCCTCGACCCCTCTGCATAAAAGAATTGTTGGATTGTTGCTGTGGTCCGGTCTACACCCTCTTCTTTGATTGCGGTGGCTTTGTGTTTCTGCTGGCCTCTTTTGGATCCTGTGATGTTCACATTCTAGGTTGCCCGTATTAGAATGGTTGTATTACTATCTTTACACATGGGCCTTTAATAAGCAAGGGCAATCTCAGTCGTTCTAACTGCAATTTATTGTTCAAAGTCAGTTCTTCAATGATAGAATCCTCATCTGTGGCCTTTCCCAGGAGACAGCTTTCCCCAGCCCCCCAGACCGAGGGCTGTGTGTGTTGCCCACAGGCCGTCTCTCCTCTGCCCCTTTTTGCACCTGGATCTCTCATCACGATGTCAGCTCCCTGCTCCTTGGACCTGTGCTGCAGCCGGGAGAAGGGTTTTAATAATGGTATCCCGGCTGGGAGGAGATCAACTTTCCCCACGCTGCAGATGTCACTGTCTTGGGGATGCTGCCTGGTCCCCTCTTTCACAGCCTCTCTGCCTCAGCTTTCCACCTCACCCCACAGCCCACCCCACACACCCCTCGTCCCCTGTCCCCCCCAGACACACTTGACTACCCCCACCCACCAACCAGCAACTGCAAGCACCGGAGGGACTCTGTTTAACACTTTCCTGTCTATTATCATGCAAGCTGCATGTGCGTAGTTTCAGAATAAATTCTTCATACGTAAGTCATCATCTGAGTCCCTTCCTAATCAGAAATTAGGAGTGGGTGGCATTAAAGTGATTTTCATTATTTGTCTTCAGAGTTTCTGTTTTGTCAATAAGTAAAAGGATTAGTGATTCCTCTAAAACATCTTAGGATTTGCAAGAAAATCTCTTATTCATGCTGGCATTTTTTATTCTACTTGACGAGACAGATTGAAAATATATGTCATTCTCTATTTAATTCAGCATTCACAATAAAAGTCCCAGGGTTGCTGATTCACATTTCCTTTAATCCTTGGACAGTCATATTGTTAGCCGACTTTCAACTTCTGATCTCAGCCCTGTTTTGGGTGTAGGCAACAGCATCCTCAACGTTGCTTCAAAAGGTGAGCTACTGAATTCCCTCGGAAGTGCTGATGTCAGCTTTATAAACACGTCGAACACAACATTGTAGGATAATATGAACCCCTCACTGGATTCAGCCATTAGACGGATACAGTGCTAAATTTTTTCATTTTGCTGCGGATAAAACTGAAAGCACAGACATCATGCAGACAGTAGGTGAAAATGAGACATTTTAAGTAGTAAGGAAACATCAGTAAAAACATCTCACCTTGTCTTTTTTCTTATCTGCTCATCATCAAAAGACAGAACACTTGAGTTGATTAGTGTTATGCAGCAAGACTATAATGTCATGGAGCACAGAGTTTTACTTCTGTAGCTTTATGACTTACTTTTTGTCTTGGACTCACATGTTAAGGTTCTAAAAAGATGGTTAACATTTTTGAAAACGGGTACTTTGGTACTCTCACACACCACTCAACACAGAACACTTCTGATACCAGAGGTGGGGGTGGGTTCCTCACACACCAAGCAATCCTCCAGTGGACACCAACTGAATTTAACTGGATTCTGACATTATCTACCTAGAGATAGCATCAGATCCCACAGGTTGAGGGCTCAGCCCTACAAGACTGCCCTCCACTTTCGATGCCAATTGCAAGTCCCATCCTCTGGAACTTCTGGCTAACAGGTTATAAATTAGGGGATCCTATGACCCCCTCCTTGGGGTTGACTAATTTGCTGGAGTGGCTCACAGAACTCAAGGAAAGACCACCTACAGTTACCCATTTGTTACAAAGAACATTACAAAGGGGACAGATGAACAGCCGATGGAAGAGATACAGAGGGCAAGGCGTGGGGAAGGGGCACAGAGCTTCCATGCCCTCTCCAGGTATCCCACCCTCCAGGCACCTCCACGTGTTCAGCTACCTGGAGGCTCATCTGAACGCTATCGTTTTGGGTTTTCATGGAAGCTGCAGTATGTAAGCGTGATTGATTACCTCATTGGTCTTTGGTGATCAACTCAACCTCCAGAGGCTTAGGGTGAGGCTGAACATTCTACCCCTTTAATTGTATGGTTGGTTTCCCTGATAACCAGCCTTGATCCTGAGACTATCTAGAAGCCCACCAAGAGCCACCTCACTGGAACAGAAGATGCTCCTATCAGGAAACTCCAAGGAATGTGGGAGCTCTGTGGCAGATGCTCCTATCACTCGGGAAATCACAAAGGACATAGGAGCTCTGTGTCAGCAACTGGGGGTCGAAGACCAAATACTAGAACAAAAGATTCTCCTAGCGCCCCTACCTACAAAGGTTTTAGGAGCTCTCTGTCAGGAGCCAGGGACAGAGGCCAATATATGTGTTTCTTATTATTTCACAATATCACAGTACCTTTTGTGAGAAAACTTACGACTGTACGGAAAAGCACAGAAGGGGATTGGTGAGGATCACACAGTATCTTCCATGGTGCCAAGGGCCCATTGAATATAAAACATCTAATTTTATCCTGACCTTGACAGGCAAATTTATTTGAAAGGAAAGTTCCAGCAGGACCAGCCTGGGGAAGTGGCCCCTATGTGGTGAAACAAAAGACAAAACAGAACACTTCTTGGTTTACAGACTACACGAAAAAAATCAGTCTCTTTTTTTGCTTGACTTTTGACCAAAAAATGTATTAGCCTATTTGGCCCGCTGCCTCTGGTAACTGAATGTCTGTTACCTCTTAGCAAGAATCAAACCCACCTTCAAAGGATAAAAATTTATCACCACCGAGGCCACAAGCTCTGAAAGAACATCCCCCGAAGAGTCCCCACAATGTCGTGGGGACGACAGCACAGCCGAGATAGATGTGTAGTCTCTCCCAAGGTGGCCATTTCAAAAAGAGTAACAGTTATGTGTGTGTGTATGTTTTAGGATCTTGGTTTAAAATATCCCCTGACTTTAAGGTGGTTTCATTTATTGATGTTACTGTTGTCATTTGTATTTCGTTTGTCAATGCTGCTGTTCTCATGGGTAACACACCTGCGTTTGTCAGCCCGCTCTGCAGATATTTCAGCTCCTCAAACTCGCTCACATGGTCTCCCTCAACACACCCATCTGTCTGTCACTGTCACCACATTCACCCACTGATTCCAGTCATCCTGCCCTGTAAGTCACACACCTTGGCAGAGTGTTTCCCCAAAACTGCTCTGTTAGCATAAGCAGAAGACTGTTTTCCCAAGACAGGCTCCCAGAGACATCTGGAAACAACCAGAACATAGGATCGTCACAACATTATGTATGGCTATTTTTCAGTTTAATTTTAATTTTAGAATGTATTTTTAGAGTAAAAATACTACTGGGTTTTAAAAAGTATAAAGCAGTTTCAACAGTATAGGGTACCTTTAAATGAAACGATATTTTTTTTCCTAACAAGAAGGAATGCAGAAAATCCCTTTAAATGATCATTTCTTGCTGGAGCAACAAAAGCAAGCCTTAAGACAGAACAAGTTCTAGTTTCTGGGGTTTTTTTTTTTTTTTTTTTATTGCAAGGCAGGCCCGTCCCCCACCTCACACCACCCCACACAGCCCCCAGCACCACTGCCTCTAGTTTCTGTTTTTATTTCTGTCTCTAAAAAGGCAGGATCACTTGAAGCCAGGAGTTTAACTCTGGCCTGGGCAACATAGCAAGACCCCATATCTACAAAAAATAATACTAATGAAAAATAAGATACATTTTTTTTAAAAAAGAAATAATCAGATAAACCCAAATTGAGAAACGGTCTACAAAACAACTAGTCTACAACTCTCAAAAAAGTCAGTGTCATGAAAGACAAAAGAAGGCTGGAGAACTTTTCTAGAGTAAAGGAACTGAGAGAACTATGAAGATAACACCTTCATGGCTCTCATGGGAGAACCACAAAGGTCCTGTTTATATAATTGGACAAAAATGAATATGAATGTATGTTAAATAGCAGTATTGTTTCAATACTCATTAGTAAGTTTCATCATCATGACAGCAATGTTGAGCTTATGTAGGAGAAAGCCTTTGTATTTTAGGAGTTACATATGAAAATACTTGGAGATGAAGTGTCATGATGTCAATGATTACCTCTCAAATGATTCAGCTAAAATTCTGCATGCCCCTGTGCGTGTCTGTGTGTGTGTGTGTCTAGCTAAAGTGAGATTGAGCGTATGTGGTGTAATGTTAACCACTGGTAAATCGGTGAATCTAGGTGAAGGCTGTATAGGTATTTATTGTACTATCTTTAAGGCTTTTCTACAGGTTTGAAATATTTCAAAACAAAAAGTCCTTCTTGTTGTATGTCAGTGCGAGTTTGTGTTACACAGGCCTCAAACTGCCCTTGGGATTGTGAATGCTGGAATGAGAGTCCTTTTCAAAGCTGGCACCAACACCATCGTGGACTTCAGCATCTTATATGGAGGAGTTGGGCCCACTGCAGTCGGTGCAAATAAATCCCGTTGGCAGCTTACTGGAAGGTGATTTATACACTTGTACCTCATACCAAATAAAGCCTGTTACCCCTTGCATAGTCACAATCATGGTTATCACAGGGGGAGACCTGTGTCTCTTCTCTATAGGATTGTAGAGTAAATATATGAGATTATAAAGCAAGATTTGAAATAAAACAGTGTGCACGTGGGCCTAGTTGTGTGCTATAATATTCTTATGTAAAAATACAGATTTTATCAACCTTTGTTTTTTGTTTTTTGTTTTTTTTTTTGAGACAGAATCTCACTTTGTTGCCCGGGCTAGAGTGCCATGGCGTCAGCCTAGCTCACAGCAACCTCAAACTGGGCTCAAGTGATCCTTCTGCCTCAGCCTCCCGAGTAGCTGGGACTACAGGCATGTGTCACCAAGCCCAACTAATTTTTTCCATATATTTTTAGTTGTCCAATTAATTTTCTTTCTGTTTTTAGTAGAGAAGGGGTCTCACTCTTGCTCAGGCTGGTTTCCAACTGCTGACCTTGAGCGATCCGCCCGCCTCGGCCTCCCAGAGTGCTAGGATTACAGGCGTGAGCCACCGCGCCCAGCCTCAACCTTTGTTTTTTAAAATTAACTTTCTGGTAAATATTGCATACCTGTTTATCCCTTACTGTACTAAATAGGTTGAATTTTTTTTTTTTTTATCTAGAAGTAGGATGAAAGAATGATAAATAAAGCTTTCAGGCTGTTTCTAGATGAAATCCTCCTGGAGTCTGCTCCTGGAGGAATGGTGCAATACCAAAGAACTCTCATGGTCAGTTTCCTCTTCAAATTCTACTTAGATGTTTCACAGCAGCTAAAGATGAGGATAAAGATGTGTGTGCCTTCAGGATGTACTGGGGAACAGAGTTTGTTCTAGGGGCTTCCAGCCTCTCTCAGACTGCGAAGCTTAAAGAAGTACCATGTGTTGACCCAACCACAACTCTGTTTTCAAGTTATTTTTCTGAGGTCCTTTATAGGATGAAACCCAAAGAGCTCCTTTAATTCGTGTAAACTTCCCCACAGCAATGAAAGTAAAAGTTTGAAGACCATCCAACAATGTAGATTTTAAAAATCTACAGCCAGGTGTGGTAGTGTGCACCTATAGTCCCAGCTACTCAGGGGGCTGAGGCAGGAGGATCGCTTGAGCCCAGGAGACTGAGGTTTCTGTGAGCTAGGCTGATGCCACAGCACTCTAGCCTGGGCAACCAAAGAAGACACTGTCCCAAAAAGAAAATGTTTTTATGTAAATCAACTATATCTTCATGATTAATATTATAATTTCCATTAAAATAATGAAAGCATCTTTACTTCAGGATCCCAATGGATATTCTGACATCTTCAAGAAACTCTTAAGTGTCCTAGAAGACTTCCTTTTGACCATATCTCAGTGATACAGTCATACAAGGTCAGTACATTTTCTGGAAGAACACAACAGCCGAGTCTAGCTGCAACTGTCTTTAGATGTGGCTTTGCTTTTTAATTTCATGTTTCTAGCATAGCATCAGCTTTTGGGAAGGGATCAGCTGTAGAAAAGCTCTATACAAGCTACACTCAGAAAAGACAATGAAATAACAGTTTCCATTTATAACAGCAACCAAAAAAAAAAATCAATCTCCAAGAATAAAATCAACAAGAAATGTGCAGGGCTTACATGAAAAGAACTTTTAAACTCTACTGATGAACTTTTTTAAAAAAAGACTTAAATAAAGGGAAAAACATAGGCCTTAGCTAGGAAGGCATAAAATGTAACGATATCAATTTTCTCTTAAACTATAAATTAAATACATTCCCAATCAATATAACAACAGGATCTTTTGGGAACTTGATTTTAAAGTTTTTCTAGAAAAATAAAAATAGACATTTTTACAAAATAAGAATAGTAATGAAGGAAAACTAGCCCCAGATAATATTGAAAATATTTTATGTATCATTAGTAATTAAACATTATAGGTACTGATACAGGAAGACACAAATAGACCAATAGAGTAGGGTAGCCCAGAAATAGACCAGAAAATGAGGCATCATTAGAAACAAAAATGCATTTCAAATTAGTGTAAGAAAACGGAGTATTTATGAAAGAATATTGGTACAACTAGTAAGCCATTTTAAAAACAAAGAAAAAAAGCCATAAAACTGCACTTCTATTTCCCACCTTACAATAAAAATAAATTCCAGACTGACTAAAGTTTTAAACCTTAAAAACTAAAGGTGTAAAATTGCTAGGCAAAAATAGGCATGAATTTTTTTCAAAATCCATAGCCTGCGGAACATGAAACCCAGAAGTCATAAGTAAAAGACTGACAAATTTGACTATATGAAAGAGAAAAATTTTAGAACAAAATATAAATAAGGAACATATTTACTGCAAAGATTTTTATAAATCAGTAAGAAAAAAATAAAAATAAGCAAAGTCTACCCACTGGCAGATAACTGGGAAAATAAATACAAACCATTAAACTATATTGAGCCTCACTTAGAATTTTTAAAATGCAAGTTAAAGCAGCAACAAGATACCATTTTCACTTATCAAATTGGCAACCACTTAAAATTTTGATGATACCCAGGACGGATTAAATTTGAACAATTTTCTTCTACAAGCATGCTCTGTCATAGAATAAAATTACTGAGACTGAATGGCATATTCTCCAAAGTGGTCAGGGCTACAGGAGCCCAGCGACAGGGGGCAGCAGAGACCTCCTCTGCCCGCCTGTGTTCCGAGAGTCCGTTTTACAAAAGTGGACACCCTGACCTGGTATCTGAGGCGACAGAGCGCAGCAAACGGGAGACGTATTATCAGTTCTTGTCACCTCCTTAGACACAGCGCGTAGTCAAGCCAGCACGTGCACGTCCTCCACACGAGCGAGCGAGGGGCCTGACTGTCCCACCTGTCAGAGACCTGGAGACAGGACGACAGCACCTCTGCGCCAGGTGCTTGCTGAGTTGGGCTGTTCCCTCCCCTCAAAGCTGGCATTTAAAGAGCTGGTGCTCAAAGCCTGGATTTTGCACTGAGTCCTTTCCAGTCACGAAACTAGGCAAAGGAGAGCAAGGAACCTAGGAAACTGCCAGAAATCCTCATTTGCGTTTCTAAGCAAGTGCCCAGCAGCAAACGCCCATCATTTCAGCACATTGTTTTGGGGTTGGAAATGAGGTGAGGTTAGGTGGAGAAGATGAAACGTGAAGTCGGAAGGAGTGCAAAGGACGAGGTTGACCCAACTCCCTTCCCCCTCTGAGAGGCACTTGGGCGGTGGCGTGGCTCCCTTTCCGGTTGGTCGCCTTCAGGCTCTTTCCCACGCTGTGGACCCTTTCCCCCGCCCCTCCCCCATGGTCCTCTCTGCCCTCCCCTGAGTCTCTCACTTCAGACTTTCCTGTGCTTCCCTGTCCCTGCCATGGGACTCCAGTTTCCACCAATGAAGGGACAGCTCATTCAGACAGGCGTCCTCAGCTCCCACTGAAGAAGTCAGCCGCGTGGCTATGAAGCTCGGCTGGCTTTGAAGATGGGCGCCTCTTCACTCACCCAGCAATGCAGACTAGTTCTCAGCGAGCATCACAACACCTTTTCCTAGATGTCCTCTGGGGTCAGGGTCAGCCCTGTCACATACAAAAGCCATCTTTAGACGTCCTCAGGAAGGTAGGCCCTTTACCTGGGTATAGAGTTAGGGAAAAAAAAAGACCTGACAAATCAATGTAAAATTCATGTATACACACACGCGTACTTGTGTGCTTTTTTGCGCTTTCTTATTATAAAAATAAAGCATGTCCTTTAACTGACATTTGACAAATACATAAGAATATAAAAAAAGAAAAGAAACATCTTGTATAAGCCTACTACTTATATATGGCCATTTGTCAAAGTATTTTTAAAATACTATATTAAAAATTTGCTTCTCATACCAATCTTAAGTAAGCATATGTCAAAGATTTACTTAACTCATTAGTGAGGGAACTAGCAGAATGACAAAACTGAAGGAGGGTGCATTTGAGAGACTGAATATATAGGCACTCAAAGAATGATGAAGGTTGCTTGTTCAGGTAAAAAACTGGTTAATATCCTATAGGGAATAACTGTAACATTTGAGGTTGTTTTTTCTATGGGGTAGATGTAATCTTATTCTCAACTGGAGAAAAAAATCTACGTGTTATTATGTAGCTTCACAGAGTCTAGACCCTAATCAATAGTAAATAATAAGTTAAACAAAGGAACATTCCCCTAGACAATAAGATAACCAATGAATGGGTTTGCTAGACTGGGTTCCAATACGACATTGAAAGGGCATGCAGTCATTCTTTTGTCTTCTCTCCAAGTTTTGGATAATATTTCTTAATACACTATTAAAATTTTAATAGATTTCTTTCTAATCTTAAGAGTTATTAGGGTATATATAAATATATAAATAAATAAAACACATATTTTTATAAAATGAGGATCATATTTTATATATACCTTACATCCTTCTTTTTTCACTTACTAGTATATCATGAACATTTTTCCATGTCACTAAATGTTTTTCAAAATGGGATTTTTAATGTGTGTGGGTTTCTTTTATTCAAATGGACATGCTCTAATTTATTTACCCAATTCCCATTTTGGGAAACAAATACTATGTCAGTGAATACTCTAGTACATAAATCTGCACACATTTCCAATTCTGTCCTCTGGACAAATTTCTAGAAGTGGAGTTTCAATCTATTTTTTAGGCTCTTAAAACTGTGGCCTTTAGAAAGATTGTTTCAGTGCAAAATCTCCAAAAGTGGGTATGAAAACACCCATTTCATCACATCCTTACCAACATTGAGTATTATATATGCCAATCTTTGAAGATTTGGAGAAAAATTGTATCATGTTATTTTGATTAGCATCACTTTAATTATTAATGATGTTATACCTTTTTTCAGATATTTACTGGCCATTTATAACATTTATAGTTATGTTTTTATGCTGATAAAAATCTCATAGAAATGAACACTACAGACAGACTTGAAGGACAAAAATGTAACAAAAGGGTACCTGGAAGACTTCGGGAAATGTGAGGGGAAGGATTTTGCAGCTGACCTCTGTGGCTGGAAACAGAAGGACATGTGGTCATATGCACGTGACCCTTGTGACCCCAGGCTAACCCACTGCTGCGCACCCAGGACTACCAGGGAGAGCAGACAGAGCAGCGTCCAAATCAGTGTCTGGTCCTCCCACTGATCTGCTGTAGCTGGGTTGGCTGTTGGTCCAAGTAGGTTTCTGCCAAGATGGCAGGAAAGACCCTGTTGTTTGGAAAACCGATGTTCATCCCAGGATCACGGGGAGACAACTTTAAGGGACAGGAGTATTCGCTATGTCACTTTGGTTACACAAAAGTAATACTACAGGAATCACGGAAACTTCAAACTTCAGAAGGTTTGGAAATTCCCAGATTACTCAGAGGAAACCCAAGGAATAGCTGTGACCACTTAGACACTGAAAATTAGGCACCAAAAGAACAGAAAATGCTCTAAAATGACATCTTTTAAGAAAGAGCAACAGCAGAGGAACTTCTTAAACATACAGACAGCTTCCACGCTGCCACATTTATTATGAAAAATCAAGAAATTCATGGCATCCTACTCTTTCCTGGGAGTGGTTCTCCTCTTTGCCTCTTACTTGAATAGTCAAGGGATGGCAATTTTTCCTGGAACATCCCTCAAACCTAAACCCCAAAATCTCAAATCACTTAAAGTTGTGATTCTATTTTTCTCTCTCCAGAGCCAGCTGCCCAATCTGTTTTACTCTCAAACGTGGGAACATGTTGATAACTGGAAACACCAGCCGCTACTTGGGAAGTATAAGGTGAGTGCGTAGGAAAGTCACTAGACGCAACCTAAATTCAGTGATTCACTAACCTGCAGTTTCTAACATTGCAGAGCTCTCTGCTCACCCCTACAGTGTGACTGCTGTGCCTTTTCCCAAGTCCTGGCATTGCACTTTGTGATGGTTGAGTCGCTACCCATGAAAGAAAAGGGAACATTAATGTAGGGAACGAGGGAAAGGCTGAGAGAGCAAGATGATGTCTGAGCAGAGTTGTGGCGTTGGAAGATCTCCCTCTTTCTGGGGCCTTTGGAGTACAGACGTGTTAGGATTTGGAGAGACACTTGTCACAACTTAAGTCCTGCACAGTTGTACTTTAGCCATGGTAAGCTCCCACCTTGCCATGAGGTGGCAGAAGGATTGCCAGAAGGATATTGCCAGAAGGATATTCTTCTGGCAATCTCAGCCCTGCAGGATAGAGCCTGGAATCTAGAAGGGAGCAGAAAATACTACTAAGAATCTAAAATAAGCATCGCAGAACTCCAGCACTAAGCCCCAGGGATTTCAGTCTGCCAGAGAAGATTATCGATTCTCATGCAGAGCTTTATCAACTCTAACTTACAAGCTGGGTGGCTTCTCACTCTGCTGTGGATTCCAAGCAAATCTCTGCTGCTAGGAGCCCAGACTCCCTGTAGAGTCAGTTTGCTCCTTCAGCACCATAATTACCATAATTACCGTAATTACCGTGTGTGTCCCCATATCAGGTGCTGACTCTGCCTCCTGGGTGCCTGGTGCAGCCTTCTAGCCTTGAACAACTCATTCTGAATCAAATGACAGGTGACAAGCCTGACTGTTTGCCAGATGACTGGCTTCTTATAGGGGGAAGGGTGCTATTTTTGCATGTATTTTCCCAGTATCTAGCACATGCAGGACACATAGAAGATGCTCAGTGAATCCATGCTGAAAGGAAGTGTGTGACGGCCAACATTATGAACAGGGTGGTCAGGCAGAAAGAGGTCAAATAAGTCGCTTTCCTTGGAGAGATTGCTCTTTCAACAGATAATGACCTGCCTAGGGTCCTGAAATAGCACCTACCAGGAATATCAATTGAGTCAACCAGAGCAGTGAGCAGATTGAGAACTGCACCACTAAAATTCAGTGTGCTTAGTCTGAAGAAGAAAAGAGCTCAGGGTGCGTGGGCCACCCTCAGGAGACGGGACGTGCCCCAGGGAGAAGGACTGCACTCCTGGATGCCTAAAACAAAGCAAACCGCAGCGACGAGTGACCTCAGGATGGAATCTCCCACCCCTCCTATCTCACGCCTGTCCCCTCCCCGGCGGCCTCTGAGCTGGGGCTCACAAGACATTGGATTCCCTCCCTCCCTGCCTCACGTCTTGACAGCTCCTGTTGCCACATCAGAGCTCCTGACACATCACCAGCTTCCAGTCCCCGCCGGCCTGCCCAGGACGCTGCCCCTATGCAAACTTCTGAAGAGTGTGGAAAGAAGGAGCAGAACCATTCACGCTCTGAGGAAGGCACAGGCGGGTCCCCATAGTGTGACAGCAGCCAGCACTGGGTGGAGCCTCCCAGATGCTGTTCCAGCAGGCAGGAAGCGATGTGCTTTCAAACTGTTTTACCATGACCCCAAAACTGCATTTTATGACGGGACCCAGTGCACGCGCACCCACTCACTCACTGAAACTAAATCCCACCAGACAGCACTCACTACTACTACGGCCACATGTCATACACTGACACTTCGTCTGCCCTCCTTACCCTTCTCCTCTTGGACCTTCCTCTCCCCTTCCCTTTCCTTCTATTTCTTCTCTTAGATATGTGGATCCTGACTGAATCCACTGATCCCACGACTCAGTAATGAGTCGTGATGGACAGTTTGGTGTTTCTGTAGGGGTGGCCGGAGGACCCCTGCATGGAGCCCGAAGCTGCTGGTGAACACGCAGACCCCCGAGCCTCACCGGACGCCTGAAGCTGAATTTCTAGGATTGTTTGGACCCGGATATAAGTTCCAGAAGGAAGCCTGCACTGGAAGAGTTTTGGAGCAGATGACCTCTAGAGTTCTTTCCAACTCAAGACAAGGATTTATTGAGCCCCTACTGTATACAAAGCATTATGCTAAGAGTTACAGGAGACACAGAGAAATCTAACACATGGCACCTGTCCTGCTGGAGAGCAGCATGTGCACGTGGAGCAAGTTAAATAACATCTTCATGGTGAACTGGTGGCTCAGGATGAACAGCCAGAGAGGGGTCCAGACGCACGATGCCCCGAGTCCAGAAGATGGGGACCTGTGTGCTGTGATATGCAGCAGTCAGAAAACCTCCACTACTTGTTAATTAAAAAGAGTAAAGTTCTAATGTACTGCCATGTTTTCTCACTAATAACCATAGTAAAGATAACTATAAGAATAATAGTTTATTGAGCTATTTAATTGTTTGCAACATGTGGCTTCATGTGAATTCTCTTTTGATGTTGACAACAGCCCAGGAGTAGATCAACGGTTCTCAGAGTGTGGTCTTTGAACCAGCAGCATCACTGTCACCTGGGAATTTGTTAGAAATGCACATTCTCGGGCCCAGGCATACTGAATCAGACACTCTGAGGTGGGGCCCGGCACTCTGTGTTTTAAGAAGCTCTCTAGATGACCTTGATGCACCATTGGGTAAAGTAATGGTTTTGTCTCCGTTGTTGCTCATGGGAACACTGACGCACAGAAAGGTGGAGTGGGCTGCCTGGGGTCATTCAACTAGTAAATAGGGGAGCCAGAGATGGAACCCCAGCAGCCCTGCTCCCTCACCCACACTTACCAGGAGCGGAAGGGACTCCCACTTGCACTTTTCTAATGCCCAGGATGTCGTGCTTGGACCTCGCATGCTCACAGAAGTAAATGTTGTTTACTGCTCACAGATTGAGCATTGGGAAAGTTGAGGCAGTGGACAGTGAATATCACCATCAACAGAGGCTGTGCACCAGGTGATTCTGAAATAGCATGCAACTTACAAAAA
Organism: Lepilemur ruficaudatus; assembly: GCA_963574885.1. Lineage (NCBI taxonomy): Eukaryota > Metazoa > Chordata > Mammalia > Primates > Lepilemuridae > Lepilemur > Lepilemur ruficaudatus. The sequence continues at coordinate 24,699 of CAUYRT010086713.1, read as the reverse complement.
TATCTGGGGTTCCACTTATTTGCGATGATAGATTAAATGTGAGCTTGGTTTCCTAGAGTATAGGTTTAGAAGGTCTGTCGTGCCCATAACCCATGCCCACTTTGCATGGAGTGCAAACTGTGAGCCAGATGACTCACGCAGCTTCCAGATCCCACTGCCTTCCTCCTGCCACTTCTTTGGCAGGATTCTGGACCTTTCGACTCCGTGACTATACAACATAGCTTTTAAAGCAATGCACTGCTGTATCACAAGTGTATGTGAGAGCTTCTGGAGGTAGTGACCTAGAAGATGAGTCTAACTAGCAGAAAAAGGCAAGAGAGGTGACAGCTGGGGGTTACACAGAGAAAACAGCAACACCTGCATGCTGCATCTGGGGGACACAGCAGCACCATTCAACAAAAGCATTATTAGCTTTTTGCAGTCTCCTTACTCAAGAACAAGGTTCTTCTCTAGGAGTTTTAACTGGCATGCACGCATGCTGGCACACACACACACGAACCTTTCTGTTTACAATTCTCAAAGAACCCTTTAATTGTCTCACAATTAAAAAGTGGACGAATAATAGTAGATAGCCATAATCTGGGATCCTGAACTCCCCTAAACTCCCTGACTTCCTGCCCTCAAAGTCCCAGGCATTGATCTACAAGTCAGCCCATTTTTGCTTGCGAGCTTCAGCACCAAGCCCTGAGGTAGACGTGGGGAGCTCGCTGGCATCTGCCTGGAAAGCCCTTTGCTTACACTGGGGGCAAAAAAGGAAGTTTCCTCACAAAAGCCAGAGCTTAATCTGCAACCCCGGCCTTCCAGGGCAGGACAACTCCCTCACGGGCAATGCCCCAAGCCCTCTTTCCTTTGCACAGTGAGAAAAGCTGGAGGAGGGCCAAGGGGGACCAAAGAGAGCGAGCGTGCCAGCCTCTTCTAAGGAGAGGAGACTCGGCCCTGCCTCTTGGTACTCTGTTCCCTGTTCAGAGCAGCCCCAGCCTTTTTCCTCCTCCACCCTGTGGACATAGAAACACCCAGGACAAAGGCAAGAGAGCATCTCGATTTGAGCTTGAGCTTGGGTCCCTTTCTTGTCATTATGCAAGCCCTTCTCATTGAAATGTCTTCACAGTGCAGTAAAGTAACCAATAAAATATCCTCAGCCCTTGACCTACTTTGGTGACAACACTCCCTCCTTTTGAAGGAGAGTGGGAACGAGGGGGACAGTGAATTTCCCTTAGCCTGTAAAACACATCTCCTCTTTCTGAACCCTTAGCCATGTTCACCACAGCTTTCTGCAGGGCTGGCTTAGCCCTGCTGCAGTTCCAGAATGCCTCCAGGAGAACCTCAGAGCCCGAAAGATCCCACCCTACTCTTGCACCACGTGAAAAGTAGCTCACCTAAACCGGCAAAAATCTCAAAACAATACTCCAAGAACTTCTCATAGTCAGTCTATCTGGATTAAATCCTGATCCATTCTGGAGATTTCGGAATGTATACACAGCAAGCCAGCCATGGAGCTGCTCATCTTCTCTGGGAGGACAGGTGAACTGGCAGGTGGTGTTCTATGAATTCCCTTCACCTTATTCAGCCTCTAGACCCGCAGCAAGGAGAAGGCCTCATGGCAGGAACATCTTCTACCCCCTCCAACAAGAGAGAGGCTGCATCCTGCCAAACTCGCTCACACTGTTAACAGGGAGTTACTGTCTTCCCCACCATCACTACCACACTACCCCATGACCACAGAGCACCCTAAGTTCTACTCACAATGCTGCCACTGTTGCCAAGGACCACCTTCCCTCCTGAAGCCACTCTCATCAGCGAGAGGGCTACCCCAACATTCCAAAAAGTGAAACCTACACCTGAAGGAAGAAAAGCCAGGGCACCCCTGCTAGCCAAGCTCAGATGCGGAAGCACAAAGCTGGTCCTGTATCTTTATCACTCCTCCCTTCAATCCCCCCAACCCCCACAGGGTGCACAAGGAGATCCCTGCCCTTCCTCTGCCCTACAAAGTACAACCACAGATCCCCTATCTCTAGCCGAGCTCGGTCACTGTTCGGGCATCTTTACCTGTCCTGTGATATGATCGATCCTTTCTGTGAGTGGATGATTTGATTTGTCACCTCGTCTGACTTTCCAGGACCCCTGCTCCACTTCCTCCTATCAAAAGCCAACTATAGTCCCATTTCTCAGGAATTTTTTATAGCATTCACTTTCCCTATTAAAGGCAGCTGATAGTTTTACGCAGTTGCCTAAATGTCACGTGAGGGCACTGAGACTTGGCGTTCCATTTTAATATGAGTTTATGGGCTTACAGTCCATGGAGAACCTAGTCTTCTATTTGATTTTTTTATCTTTTTTTTTTAGTTTTAATCATTGACATGGCCAGATGGGCATCCTTATCTCAGTCTCAATTACGGTTCTGAATATGTTGGCACAAAGAAGTTGGACTTAACAACAACCTTTCAACAATAACACCATTCAGTGATCACACCCTTTTGGTCCACAGAACTGGTCATGGTTCATGATGTTGCAACACAGTGACCCACACATGGAGATGAGGTGTTGAAATGCGAAATGTTAATAAGGCCGAGGCTAAGGTTCTTTGAGCCACAGTCAATTTCAAACACTATTTACGTAGCATTTCACTTAAACTGGTTTATAACCAGCCTGCTAACTTCTCGACTCTGTTATCTGGCCTCTGCTATCATCTCAACACCAAAATAGCTGTCCCCAAAGTCCCCAGGGACCTCTGTGCTACTGGATACAATGAACCCTCCTTAGTCCTTACCTTTTTTGACATCTCAGCAGATTCATCAGGGTTGACCACTCCCTCCTCCTTAAAATATGCCCATTCCTTGTTCCTGGGATGCTTCTTCCTGCTGTTCCTCCTTTTCTGTTTGCTTTTTGGTCTTTTTGTTTTGGGGTTTCTTTTGTTTATTTGTTACTGCATATCAGGACTCTGCCCTGGACCTCATTGGTTTTCATTCTAAGGGCATTCCCTAGGTAATCTTATCCACTGGTAAATAGCTATAAGCATTTTGAGGACAAAGCCTATGCCACCTACCCTGTATCCTCAGCCCTAAAGCAGTGGCTAAACACAGGCTACATCCAGTAAAACATTTGATAGGGTGAAGTGATTTTTTTTCTGTCTCTAACCAAATCCAATGCATGGCTGGCCTCAGACCCACTCCATCAGCCCCTGTAACCAAAAAGGGTAATATTCACTGTACTGTTCTTCCTAAAGAAAGACAGGGATTGTACACTTAAAATGGAGTAAAGGCATGGTATGGGCCAAATGACCAGGGGAGTGAGGGGACCTCGTTGGAGAACTGGGATTGTCAGCTTGTCACGTAGCCATTGCCCTGTTCCCTGGGAGGCATTTGTTCTCTCTGAGAGTTCTGGGCACCTTAGGACTCCTTGTTCATATGTGCAGAGGGACTGGGTTTCACTACTTGCCTTGAGTGCTTTTCCCCAAGCCCAGCCCTCAAAAGTATACATATGTAAACTGTATAGTTGGGCATGCCAACCGGGGGGAGGGGGGAAGCCCTCTAAGGCAATAAGGAGCTCTACTTAGAGAGGACAGGTAGACACCTGTAATGTTGCTCAATGCAGAATACCAGGAAATGAGACTGGAGAAATCACCCTGCGTCCTGGATACAGGTAAAGTCAGATGTATCAGCAAACACAACCACCCTGCAGGGGAAAGCACATGGCTTAAGGCTCAAGAGTGGAACTGAACTAGGTTCAATCCTGGCTCATCACTTACTAGCTGTGGGGCCTTCAGTAGTCACCTAACTGCTCTGAGCCCCAGTTTCCTCATATGAAGTGAGGACAACAGCAGTGCCTGCCTCATAGAATTGCTAGAAGGATTGAAGGATATAACGCACGCAAAGTGCTTGGCAGGTGCCTGAACCTGGTCAGTGACAATAAGTGGTACCTGCCAGTGTCACTTGCATTACTAGCAAGCTCATCCTAGACAGGTGTTTGCTCATTCATTTATCCATTCAATAAATATTTACATCAAGCACCTGTTATGGGAGAGTGCAGCCTCAAACACAACACAGCCCCTGTTTTGGCCAAGGTGTTGGCAAGCTTATTCCTCAAGCTTCTCTCTGGCTAGAGTAAAATATCACTTATATATTTCTGCCTAACTTTAAGCCCACCAAGGGGCCTTTTGGTTACAGTGTAACTTCACTGCAGTTTTTCGGGCAGGAAGACAGCATCAGCCCAGCGCTGGCTGTATGATCTGTTTCTCCTTGTAAACTAATGCGATGGATTTTGTTCACATATCAGTGTCTGGGAAGCCTGAGTAGTCTGGGGGCCAATCAACCCTAGAGCCTTACACGGTTAGCTGTTAGGTGGGCTAAGGGACTGACCTCAGACTACAATGAATGTCGCCTGGCAGGGTCTATTTGACCATGTATCTCCTCACCTCATGAAGCCTCCCTGGCCTGGACACCCCGCCAAGGCTGGCACCTCCCACTCTCAAGTGCAGGCAGCAGAGGCGTGGGGCCAAGAGCTCTGGGCCTGGACCCTGAAGACCTCCCCCTGAGCCCACCTCTACCACACATAGCCACCCGACCCTGGGCAGGACACTCGGGTCGCTAACAGGCTTTGGTAGGATATTAAATATACGTGGAAAGCTACTGGCGGCATGAGCAGAAGACAGGAGAGAGTCACAGCCATAGGATCCCTCTCTCTTGCCTCCAGCTGGGTTACCTGGGGGTGGGGTGTCAACCTTTGTCCCTCCAGCTACAGAGAAGGCCTGGCTGCCTACGAGGACAAGGCTGCCTCTTGGTCATTGCCTTAGAGGCCGACTGCACACGTCTAGGTGGAGTAGTGAGCCACCTGTTGATGTTACTTGAAGGCCCTTGAAGCCTCCCTGTGCCAAATAACTCCCCCTGACAACTGCCTGCTAATTCCCAGTGTCCGTCCCTGCTTACGGACGTCCGAGGTGTACTACACGAGCCAAGGCATGACTGATCTGGGAAGGCAACAGCTCAGCTACAGAGTGCATGAGCAGGGAGAAAGTTGTATAAATCACAGTAAAAACCCTTTGCTGGCTTCCTTTGAGCTGATGATAAAACACATAATTCTTAATGTGCTTCCAAAGCCTTGCATATTCCGCCCTGACAACCTTTCCCAAGGCTCCTGTGCCACGATTACCGCTTTCAGGGCACACAGCTTTCTTCAGCACCTTGAGTGGACCCAGCTTGTTCCTTCTTCAAGGCCTTTGCATGTGCCACCTGCATCAGTCAGGGTCCTCCAGAGAAACAGAACCAAATGGATATGTATGTCTGTATAGATATGTATATATAATACACACATACATCTACAATACACACACATATGTTACACATACATATATAAGCACATATGTAGGCATATATGCACATAAAGAGATTTATTTTAAGGAATTAGCTCATGCAATTGTGGATGCTTGACAATTCCAAAATCTGTAAGGCAAGCCAGCAGGTGGAGACTCAGGCAGGACGTCTTTGTTGCAGTCTTGAGGCAGAATAATTCCTTCTTCTTTGGGAAGCCTCGGTTTTTGTTTTTAGAGCCTTCAACAGGTTGGATGAGTCTCACCCAAATTGTCAGGAATAATCTCCTTTTCTTAAAGTAGGATTGTTGATGTTAATCACATCTACAAAATACTTTCCCAGTAACATCTAGACTAGCGTTTGACCAAACACCTGGGTACCATAGCCTAGCCAGGTGGACACCCAAATTTAACAATCACACTGCCAACCTGCCTGGGATTTCCACTTCCCTCCCACCCTCCCCTGACGGGCACCTTCTCACCTCTTAGACATCAGTGTAAACACCACTTCTTTAGGAAGCCAGCTCCACCCACTCAGAGTATTTAAGGGCCCACGGTTGTTCTGCCTCAGAGCACCTTTTATTTCTTCTCTATTGCCCTCCCCACGTGTCAGCACATCTCTGTGTGTCTGCTTGTTTCCTCGGTGTCTCTCCCCCAAGTGAGCCTAAACTCCATCGGGGCAGGGAGATGCAGGTTCTGGTCACCACGGCAGGGCGGCTCTAGCCCAGAGAGCATCTCTGAGCACACTGGAGAAAGAGTCCCTTCCTCCAGAAGGATGCACCCCTCACAGGCCAGGGCTTGGTGAGCAGGGCGCAGGCTGGATGTCACTCGTTGCCTGGCAGCCCCCGTGTAGCCCTTGTGTAGAAGCAGGGGGAACAGTGCCAGTCAGTATGCGAGACGGTGTCTTCCATGCTGGACAGGATGAATGAGTGTCCCCTCAACACAGCTGTGCTGTCACACAGGGCCCAGGCTCAGGGGTGCTTAGATTTTGCCCCAGGGGACATCTAACCCAGAGACCCTTCATGGTAAGCACAAAAGTGCCACCCACCAAGAGGACACATCAGAATCTCCTGAAAGGGGCATGTGTAACTTGAAAAACCTTTGACTCATCGTAGTACTCTAAGTTCATAATTTGGCAAAAGTTTTTTTAAGCCGGTTATTTTTTAAATTTGAAGTGCAGAGGATAAACCCTTGGCATTGGCCCGCCAAGGAGTGTCAGCCAAAAAAGCGAGACATTTCTAAGTTCTCCTCATCCTCTAAAAGCCCAATTTGTGCTGCGGGCAATGGCTGGAACTTTGGCTGGCTTTGCCACCGCACCCATAGAGTCCCCTCGGGCAGGTACACGCCAGGCCTTGGCCAGTCTCTCACTGCCTGGCAAGCTTTACCTGCTTCTGAATGACCGTCTCAGCCTACCCTCCTCCAGGACAGACCTCCTTCTGGACCAGGCACTTCCCTACACAAACAGAACCCAAGCTCTGCAGCAGAGCACAGAACTGCTCAGGAACTTGTCGTGAAGGACAGTTGAAAAGTCCATCATCTTAAAAAAAGAATGAGCCCACATAGGCAATGATTCGGAAGAGGTGCGAAGCTGTCAGCCAGGACTGACGGATGTTCCACCCATGGTGGATTTATCCAACAAACGTCTGCCGAGCTCCCCGCATAAGTCAGGCACCGGGCCAGGCCTGAGGCTACCACGGTAAACAGGACAGAGGTCCCACTCCGGGCTTCCCCAGCGGCCTACCAGCTGGCTGTCCCAAGGGTGGAAGTGAGGGGCCCTTTCAGATGCTTTTCTAAATCAGCTCAGGCAAGCAGTCAGTGTGCCCACTCTTCCCCCACCCCCCACGGGCTGGACGTCCTAGGGTATGTTTATTGAAAATCCTCTATTCATTTTGCCTCCTCCACCCCTAGGCAAGTCAGGAATGTTTCTGGCATCCTCTGCGTGTGTCCTTAGCCATAACTGATGCTATGACTGCAGCTCCAAGGGAGAGGGGCCTGGCCCCAAGTTTGAACAGCCCAGCCATGCGGAGCAGGCTCAAATGGCCTGTGTGGATAGGTTTATGGACCTGGTCATCTTGTCTGTGAATTCTCTGCAACCTAAGGGGTTCTCAATGCACATGGGGGAAGCAGCATATGTCGATTTAAACGTAAATTTGCAGTCCCAACTAGTATAAGGCTTTCATTTGGGAAATAAAAATTATCTATTTTGAATTTTCAAATAGGCAACTACTGGATTTTCATATTTATCAAAAGGGAATATGGATTTTAAAGGGTTAAAAAATGACCTTTCCCATCTGGGCCCTGAAGGGGTGGCAGGTGGACCAACTAATGATCCTCTCAGCTGCGCAGCAACTTTCAGCCGCAGGCTTCCTTCTCCACTTATCCCGCGTGTGCGGCACACAGTCACTTCCTAAAAGCAGCACGACCTGGAAGAGGCTGGGGAGCCTGGCCCGTGGCTCCAGCCCTGTGTCGTCCAACGCCATGGCCGGGAGCCACATGCGGCTGTGGGGCCCTTGAAATGAGCCCAGTCCGAACTGAGATGTGCTGTGAGTGCAAAATGCACACTGCACATCAAAATCGAGTTACCTAAAAAGAATGTAAAAATACTTCATTAATAATTTTGCTTTGATCAGATGTTGAAATGATAGTATTTTAGATACATTAATTCATTCACATTTTACTTTTTTAATGTGGCTGCTAGAAAAATTTAACTTTCCTATGGTGGCATCCACCTGCTCTTCCATCACATGTCCATTGGACGGTGCTGCTGTGACAGTCCCCACTGCGTCTGGACTTGAGGACAAAAAGACAAGACTTGGAGGCATCTGCAGATGGAAGAGATTTAGTGGCTGTGGGGAGCTGGGGGAGGAGATCAATCCTTTGATTAAAAAATAAATTTTTACAAGGTCCAGAATTTAAACATGCATACCAGCAAAGACAGAGGGAAGAGGAGAGGACGAGATGAGGAAAGGGAAGAAAAGGGAAGGGAATAGAAGGAAAGAGGAAGGGAAGAGAACGGGAGGGAGGGGGAAGGCATGAGGAAGAGGAAGGGGAGAGGAAGAGGAAGGGGAGAACAGCAAAGGAAAGGAACCTCTAACCTTACCCATCCCTCACGTCTCCCGACCTCCCCGAACGTTCTCAGCGACCCCGCCCAAATGACCAGCTGCATCCTATTTGTCTGCTACTGTATTTGTCTTCTCGACAACCTTGTTCATCAGTTTGATTCAGTTCAACAAGTGCGTTCTACGTGCCCCCCCGTGTGTGAGGCATCGTGCTGGGCTGAGGGACAAGCACAGTAAAGCACACAAGTCCCGGCCCCAAGGAGTCCAAAGTCTAGTGGAGAGACAGGCGTGGAAACAGGCGGTCACTACACAAACCACCCAGTGCTGGGGACTGCACGTGGAGCAGCACAAAGAACCAGGAACTGTTTAGTCAACCCAGTATTTCCCGCCTCTGCCCCTGCTGGGCTGCAAGCTTGCCCAAGGCAGGCGGAGCCCTTCCTCCTCCTCCATCAGGGGCTGCGGCTCTCATATGATGCTGACCGACTGGAAAAGGCTGGAGTGATGCGGTGGCTTTGAGATGGGATGACTGGGTTCAAGCCCCAGCTCTGCCACTTATTAGCTGTAGGTGTGACGTTGGGCAAGTTTTGACATATCTGTACCTGAGCTCCCACATCTGTAAAATAGAGAAAATACCTAGTAGTATCCTTGTGAATATTAAATGAGCTTAACTTAGCTCTAAGACTGTTTAACGCAGTGCCAGCACATATTAAAAGCTAAATAGATGTTAGTGGTGATTATTATGACAATTATTATTCCCCAACCAGTCCTTTGTGTTTCTAGCTTTATGTTTTCTGCCTTTCTTAGCCTTCAACACCGTCATGGAGAAGAAGACTTCTGAGTCACAGGGGCAGAAGGAGCTCGGTGTCTGGGGTTTGGAAGGGATGCTATAAACACTATCCCATTACTCCAACTTGGTGTCAGCGAAAACCTCCATTAGCCACCAGACCTGTACAAACCTCACTTAATTAATAATGCATATTAAAATGCATAGGAAAGACAGTACAGTTTTGTACTAAGGGTACATAAGGTATATGGCAACCAATCAGTAATTGTATTATGGTGGCTTTTGGGGTTTAAACTGTTAGACTCATTCCTCTTCAGGAGCAAGACTAAAGAGGGAGCAGAGAGCAAGCTGAGAGGCACAATTGCTCATGTATGTATTCAACAAAGTTTTATGGAGCTAAAAAGTTGTGGCCAAGCACTTAAGTGATGGCAAAAATAAATCAGACACTCATATCACTTATAACTTACTTTAATTATATACAGTCTTATGATGAAATCGAGGCAAGCAGGAAGTGTTGTACCACAGTCCAAATGCAGTCCCAAGGGAGATGACAAGCAAGAGGTGACATCTAGCCAATGAGAGTGATTTAGACAAGTGGACACAAAGGAAAAGGAATTCCAGGTGGAGAAAAGTGCAGAAACAAAGGTGTGGGCATCAGGAAAGTGGCAGGTGTGTCTCAGAACATAGACAACCTGGTTTGGCTGGAGGGTCGACTATGACGGGGAAAGTCTGGAGATAAAACTGGAAAACTAGCCTGGGCCAGATCATAAATAGCCTTAATTATACGCCAAAGCTTTCATGTTTTATTGTCAGCCACACAAGGCTTTGACAGTAATTTGACCAAAGAGATAACATAATCAGGGAGATTCATCTGGCAGATTGCATGACATGAATCACCATGGGAGAGAACAGTTGGGAAGCGGCTGCAATAGTCAAGAGGTGACAAAGGCTTGAGTGAAAACATGCCAGAGGTGATGGGGAGGAAAGACAGATTCAGGTGACAGTACCTGCCCTGATTGGATGGGGTGGGCAGGCAAGGAGTCAAAGATAAGCCCTAGGTTGTGCTCAGGTGAGTGGGAAGACGGCGGTGCCCTTAGCAGAAACAGGCAACACAGGAGGAGCTGGTTTCAAAGGGAAGGTGGTGAATTTGAGTTTAGATGTGTAGCTTGGTAGTCAGCCAAGGGGTTTATCCAACGGGAGGTTAATTCAGGTTGGCAAGAGGTCTGGATTGAAGACAGACTTATGAGTCATGGGTGCAAATTAGTAATCAGAATGATAAGACTGGATGAAACTCATGAAAATGTGCAACTGCAGAGAGGCAAGAAAGAGCAAGGGGAGGAGAAAAAGGGAAAGAGAGAAAGCAAAGGAGGAAAGAGAGGAAGGAGTGAGCCCAGGACGGCCCCAGGGCGAACACCAACTGGGAAGGCAGATCTGAGAGAAAGGAGTGGGAGGTGGGGGGCCCTGGAACTGAGTTGGGGTCCTGAAGCCCGGTGCACACTCAGAGCAGGAGCCCACCTTCAGGCAGAGCCAGCCTCCTGCCTGGAGAAGGAGGTTGCCCTTAGACAGCAAGGTTTTAAAGGCCCTGAAAATTCCCCCATATATGCGTCACCCCCACCCATACACACTTAAGACAAAACTGTCCTGGCTGGAAACCGCCATCCCTAACTCTGACATGGACGAAGGCACCCCAAGCCCTCTCCTGGCACCCAGCAGTCCCTTGCTCGTCACCATGCCCATAAGACCGGGACAGGGGTGCACTTCGCCTCCCGTCTGCTGCTGGGCACTGGCAGGGATTACACCATCCTAAACTTGCAGAAGGGCTTGTCACTGTGCAGGGAGGAGGTCACCCAGGCGGGACTGCACTCTGAAGGGGAGCTGGCAGTATGACGGGGCTAGGACAGGGAGGCCTTTCTTGAACATAAGGAAGAGAAAGTCACGAGAAGTGGGTGGGTGGGCTGCAGGGACATCTTGCTGACCTTTACGAAAAAATGCGCACAGACTCAAACTGTGCCTGCCACGGAGGCCATCGCGCCCAAACCTGGTGAACCGCAACTAACCCAGCACCGTTGCGAAGCACCTGGCCTTTTTGACCCAGGTTTTCCCGGTGCCCAAATTCCCCATCCTGCCGACAAATCCAAGCCAGCAAATCCGAGCCTGCAAAGGCGTTGGCCGCGTAGCGCCTCGAGACCAAGGCAGAATTACGGTTTGCCCTGCAGTAACCGCTGGACTCAACCGACGCTCTCCACTTCCACGCGGAGACACGAATGCTTTGCTTTCTCGGATAAAGTCAGAGAGTACAGGGTCCCCTCCCGCCGCCGCCCTCCGCAGGCCGAGCTCCGAGAGCCCCTCGGCTAGGGAAGACTCCATATCACCCACCTGCGCCCCAAGGGGACGCGCAAGGAGGCGCTGGCGGTTGGACTGCGGGCAACGTTGACCACCCTCACCCGGCGCCACCGTCTCGCAGTCCCCAGGCACGCAGGGGACTAGGGTGACAATGACAAGACCCAGCAGCAGCTGCGACTCAGTTCTCCCTGCAGGAAATCCTTGTAAACAGCTCACGGGCCGGCTCCGAGACCCCAAGGCGAAAGCAGCGTTTGTTCTTGTGCGAGTGGGGATAGGGTACAAAAAGGGAAAGTTAAGCAAAATTTGTTTAGGCCATCCTGGCTGTTTTCTCCACTTGATTCCCTGATTCTTGGAAAGCGTCTGGGTAAGAAACAGAGATGGACAGTTTTAAGGAATCCATTCTGTAAAGAGAAGTACCTTACATGGCTTCAAACAACTTGATGTTTCTTCCCCCGCTTGAACTTTTCAAAAAAAAAAAAACTCAGAGTAAATCTCATTAAACAATGCATCTGTTTTAACACAATGCAAGTACAAACGGATGTATACTCTGCTTTCAGGAAAGGGATGATTGCTCATCTGCTGCCTGCTCTATGCAGGTACAACAGGTTAATGGAAGTGGACACCTGGCCTTCAAGGTGTAAGAAAGATACAATGTTGCCTTCCTTGAAGCTCAGCAAGGACAAAACCATGCCAGTGTTCATTTAAGGATTATGTAACCAGTAGTGTGGCCTCCCTGGGAATACAGGGCAAAATATTTCACTATTGCAGAAGGGCTGTCCTTGTTTTCAGAGTATTGGTTTCCTACGCTCTGGACAGAAGAAAGCAGTGGAGTCCGAGCAGGCTGTGGGTAAAGAAGAACTTGGCCGGCACAGGCTGAGGGGCAGAAGGAGCTACCGAGGACGGTGAGTACACTGGTGTGGATTGGTTGAGTCAACTTGACACTACATTGCAGATCTGTATGCTTACCACCTGGAATAATCAGTGTCCAGATTACATTAACCCTCTTTAGATAGCAGCAGAAAATAAATTTGGAAACCTAGATATCAAATCCTTGCTCTTGAAAAATATCAAGAACAGCAAAATTCTGTTCTTTGTGTGTCTGCTATAACTTCCTATATATTAGGGATCTTCAAGAAGTTCATGGAAATTACATATTATGAAAACATTATGCATGGATTTCAAAATTTTTTTTGCACCAAAATACACTCTTACTGACTTGTTATGACACGTCTGAACAGGATGTAGTTTGAGGCATGAAGAAGGATAAGACATGAGTTTAGAAAGAGCCCCTATCAGAGCAACATGAATTCTGCTAAACTTGAAGCAAGAACAAACATCAAATTTATGAGGCTTAGGTGGAAGAATGGTGAAATCACTGATGCTTTATGAAAAATTTATGGGGACAATGCCCCAAAGAAATCATCAGTTATCAAATGGATAACTCATTTTAAGAATGGACAAGATGCAGCCCAGAGCAACAGACCATCCACATCATTTTTTGAGGGAAAAAATTAATCTTGTTCATGCCCTAACTGAAGAGGACAGGTGGGGATTAACAGCAGGAACAATAACCAACACCATAGACATCTCAACTGGTTCAGCTTACACATTCTCATTTAGAAAGTTGAGCAAACTTTCCACTCAATGGGCACCAAAACCATTGTGCCCAGATCAGCTACAGCCAAGAGCAGGACTTTCAAAGGAAATTTTAAACAAGTGGGATCAAGATGCTAAAGCATTTCTTTGAAGAACTGTAACAGGAGATGAAACTGGCTTTTCCAGTGTGATCCTGAAGACATAGCACAAAGCGACGGCTACCAAGAGGTGGAAAACAAAAGCAACGGCAGACCAGGAAAGAGCAATGATCGTGGCAACAGTTTTTTGGGATGCTGAAGGCATTTTGCTTGTTGACTTTCTGGAGGGCCCAAGAATGATAACATCTGCTTATTATGAGAGTATTTTAAGAAAGCCAATGCTTTGGCAGAAAAAAAAATCTGGGAAAGCTTCACCAGAGAGGCCTTTCCCACCACGACAATGTTCCTGTTCATTCCTTTTACCAAACAAGGACAATTTTTCAAGAGTTTCCATAGGAACTCATTAGGCATCCATGTATAAATCCTCATACCCCTGATTTGACTCCTTCTGGCTTCTTTTTGTTTCCTAACCTTAAAAAATCTTTAACAGACACCCATTTTTCTTCAGTTGATAATGTAAAAAAGACTGCATTGATGGGTTTAAATCCTGGGACCCTCAGCTTTTTAGAGATGAGCTAAATGGCTATGTCCACTTAACAAAAGCTTCTTGAACTTGATGGAGCTTATGTTGAAAAATAAAGTTTGTATTTTTTATTTTTATCTTTTAATTCCATTTTTCCATGAATTTATTGAAGTCCCCCTGTGTATTACCAGAAAAGAAAAAACTGCCAATGATTGTTAGCTTTAAAATGCGAAAAACATTCTATAACTTGTTTGAAAAGAAAAAAAATAAAATTAAAAAAATGCAAAAAACAGAGGATCTCATCAGCTGGAATTTTGCAAACTTGTGATGCCTGCTATCAAGCTAAGTAACAAACAGGGAGAGGATCTCAGAAAGAAAAGATATTTATTTGGGATTATAAAGCATTGCCATGGGAATACACATGTCATAGTAGACTATGTACGTATTCAGGCAGGTAAAGGAAGACAGGGTTTTTAAGAAAAAAAATGAGGAGTTTTACATAATTGTTTTGAAGTAATTATTCTTGCCTATAATGATCAACAGTAAGGGTGATGCCAGTTCAAGGTTGGACAGGCAGTTGCTGGGCAGATGTCCTTGCAGAAGTATTTTTTTATGTGAGATTGCAATGGCTTTGTTCAAGTTTGTGGTTTTAGTAGAGTCTTTTGTGACAGATTCATTATTAGGCATGAGAATGCTCTCTTGTTGGCCTTTCCCAGCTCTCTTTGTCAGGGTTTTCTTAACATTAGTGACTCCATTTTGATTCTGACAACTTTTACATTTCTTTAAGTCTAATGAACCTTCTTCCCCCCACACACAACTAAGCCAAGGTGACTAACAATGAAAAAGATCCTCTATGAATAACTCTTAATTATTATACCCCTTTGCATATATACAGAAAAGCTTTTAAAAAAAAAAAAGAGAGAAGATTTAAAGCCAAATTTTCAAATTAATTATGCTATGAAGATAACATCTTGTGCTTTTGGTTTATCATGAACAGACAAGTACTGAAAATAAAATTTACCTACAGTTATATATTTTTTTGTTTCTTTTTGTCATTAATTTCCAATTTGCATTGTGATCACAAATGATTATTTAAAGGGGAAGACAAGGAGAAAATGAAATCAGGAATAAATTGGGGGAGGGGGGAACATAAGCATGAGACAGGACACTAAAGAGTAAAGAAAAAGATAAGAAAACAAGGCACAAAAGAAAACAGGAAGTGAGGAAAAGTGGCTGGACAGAGCAGGATTGAGTGGGTCAGCCACTGGCTTGGCAGCAGCTTTGGACAGTTGAATGGTGCACACGACTGAGGCAGTGTGAGCGGCCCAGAGAGATCTGGGGAGGGAGAGGCGCCAGGGTAGCGGAAGAAGTGACCATGCACAGTTATCCTCAGAGAAACCCCCGCAGCTCCTTGGTTGCTGTGACCAAGAAAGGTCTCACTTGATCTGCTCTGATGATTTAAGTGTTAGGCTTAAAACTGGATCATGTTTTTCCTGTGTTATTCCTTGGTCTTTTAGTTTTGTGGGTGAATCTAATTATTTCAATATCTTATGTTAAATTGGAGGAATGGATTTTAATATCAAAAATGTGCCAGGAGCCCAGGAACCCATTCTACTCCCATTATGTCCTTCATTCGACATGCATTTTTGAGTCCCTGTGATGACCAGTACTGTTGCACATGACAGATACAGAGAGTATCAACTTCTAAACATCTTATTTATGGCCACATATGTTTGCCAGTTCCCTTCTTGCTACTCCCACTTGAGAAAGAGTGAACGGCCAAGGTAGCAGTGACTTCTGAACCAGAAAAACATTTCATATTGCCACCATCTACCTGCAATACCATACTTGCCAGGGGAGGAGGAGAGGCAAGGGGATTTCCTGAGCTACTCATTAGTGATTTCTTTCAACAGGGGTTGGGGGAGGGTGTTAGTTACTGAAGCTGACCAGAAATTTCATGGCATTCTCAAGTCCTCAGAGAGGCCCTGGTACCCAGTAGTTACCAGCCAGGACACTGGAGCCAGGCTGCCTGGGTTTGAATCCTGGCTCTGTAACTAGAGTATGATCTTGGGCAAGTTACTTAAACTTTCCTTGCCTCGGTTTTTCTGATCTATAAATGGGTTTATAATAGTATCTGCCTTGTTAGTTTGTTTTGAGGATTAAATGAGCTCGTGCTTAGAACAGTGCCTGGCACATTGTAAACACCTAGTGAAAATTAACCCTTATTATTGTTATTCCAGAATGCAGGTGTCCTCACACAGGCACAGCCACGGACAGCTGGCCCTGCGGAGAGAATGCAGCTACCCAAGAGAACACAGATACAGGACGCTAAAGTTAGACAGAGCTGGAGCATCACACATTCCTTTTTATTAAAAAGGAAAACAGGCATGCAGAAATTTGCAAAGCAAATTGGAGAGAAGCCAAGACTTTAGAAGAAATCAATTGATAGAGATTTCATACTTAAAGACTTTCTCTTCAAGTACATAAGCAAAAACTCAGACCTGTCTGTGAAGAATGTTAAGAGCCCTGAAGTAACACAGTGGGACCTCAGAGCAGGGACTCGGAACAACATGGACCACCCAGAGGAGGACCCAGGAAGAGCACAGACTGTTCTTTCAGCCACACTGCTGAGGTTTACTATCAGTTCTTCAATGAGGAAGAACAGGAAATTGACAGCAACACACTCTAAAATCTTTAGTATAAAGTTGTCATTATACTTTGGATTCCGTTATTCTTTTTTTAAAAATCCCTTTGTTTTTATAAAGTCATACATGAAGTTGGTCTTCTGCTGGAGGCTCAGGGGGTGGATTGTGGTAGGGGAACTGGGAGCGCCTGTGCTGGTGATAAGGGAAACCCCCAACTATTACTTGGCACAGCAGGCACCGGAGACCCCCACCCCTCACGGAAGACACGCATCAGCATAACACTAACCTGTTACCTGGCCCAGCAACTAGTGTGTTGCCTGGCATCAGCGTAACACTAAATCTATTGCCTGGCACATCAACTAACCTACACCTGATAACCCACCCCTCGGACCACCCCAACTTAATAAAAGTGGGAAAAATCGGGTAGACGGTGCTCAGAATTTGGTGGCGGGGCCCCTCTGAGCCCGCCGGCGAATAAACTTTGATTCTCCGACTCTCCGTGTGCCGCTCGGTTTATCCTAGGGACCACCCGCTGTAGCACTTGCTGTAACACTGGGAGCACCTGCAGTGGGATGGCGAACCCAGAGGGCGGCAAGGGCCAGCTACCCAGACCGCGTGGGCCACGATAGCATCTTTATTTTCTCCCAAACACAGGATAAGTCACGGAAGACATTTAGACACATTAGTGACATATTCCGATTTGTTTTTTTAATGGATCACCCAATTGCAGGTGGAAAATGAGTCTGAGGCACTAGAAAGGAAAAGAGAACTCTTTCCTTTCGGCCAAATACAAAAACCCCTTTGCCGTATGTATCACGCTGTCCGTGTACTCTCGGTTTGGTGCTACAAAATGGCACCAAACCACAGAAGAGATCGCTGAAGTAAAGTTCTCAAGCGGTAAAACTTCCATTTGTACTAAATTTCATTGAACCAAAAGGTGCCGATAACACTTAGCCATATGGAAGTTTGTGTGAAGAATGAATGGGTTTGACCCACTGTCCTAGGTAGCTGGGGATGTGACACTGAACGCTGAGGGGCCACCCGGATTCAGAACACTTGAGCAATAGCTAGAGGAACTAGGCAGATGACAATCAAACAATCAAATTGCTGGAGGGATTTTATTAAAAGTAAAGCTGAAGGATTTGGCTCAGGTCTGTGGCTAAACAATGCTGCAAATGCTTCACCACTGAATTCAGCCTACCCTGATCGTGGTAAGCCCTGTGCAGGACCTGGCCCATTTAGAGGACAGCAGGGGGCAGGGGTTGCACTAGGACCTGCCTTGGCCCTCAACACTTTTGCCTTTGTGGGCCCTTTCCTCCATAAAAAACAAATTGTATTTTGCAACTTCTTTGGTTAAAACACACACACACACACACACACACACACACACACAGATATAATTCAGGCTAATTTATATTCATAATTTTCTTCTGATTTTAAAAGAAAGTAAGACATTTTCGTGGACCCTGAAGGTGGACGTGTCAGCCCTGCAGAGGGCAGACGGCGGAATCCCCAGTGGGTGGGTACAGAGAGAGGACAGGGGACACGAGCAGACAATGCCTTCACTCTCATAGGCTCCGCCCTGTGCAAACATGACTGGATATCCCTCCTACAAACTACACCAGCAACCCAGTAAACGTTCTGGCCCTATGTGGCCTGGAATTCGTGTACCGACAGATTCGTGTTCCCACAGATCTGTGTACCAAGCTGCACTAAGAGAAACAGTCTGGCAACCACAAATAATGTAAGTATGTTTCCCAACCTTTGTGTCTGTTGAAAAATGTTCATTGAAATCCAATCTGTAACTCATCACAACACCTCCAGAAAAACCTGTTTCCTCCTAATTCCCTCAAGCCCTGCAACTGCTCTTTCTCCAAAACCCAGCAAATTCTGACCCGGGGTCTGGCTTGTCTGTCTCTCTTCCCTACTTCTCTCTGTCCTCCTTTTGTTTCCCCTCCACTCCTCCAGGGCTTGTTCCCAACAAACCAGAGAGCAGTGGGAGAGGAAGACACACACTCTCTGCCAGGGGGATGGAGGAGGAGCGAAGGCTAAGAATATGCTACCTCAACGATCTCTGCACTGTCACAACTGCAAAAGCCTTAAAAAGTGACCTATTTTGTTACAATAACCACACGGAATGTACTGATAGAAATGCCCTTTGCTGAGACCGGCTGGTCAGAAGACCAGGAGGCAGTGAGCACAGCGGGTGGGTGATGTGCTGGAGAGCCCACAGGGTTGCAGCCCAGCACGCCCATGGAGAACGCTGCGGGCCGACCCGCTCCTGAGTGGAAGGAGAGCAGCCCCCCACTGCCCTCCACGTGCAAGTTTGTCCCGGCTCCTGGGGTAGTAACTTGGTAGCAGAAGGCTATGGAATTTTCCGGCCACTCGGTGGCAGAACTGAGCCCCATTCTTAGAGATGAAGCAGAATTCAGAAACACCAAAATCAAGTACAGATTGTAAAATATACGCAAAGGCAATGGAAATACTTGAGGAAAGCAGTACCCTTTAGGCGGTTCTGTCTCAAGGAGCCCCCTTCGTGTCTGGATGTTCTATCTGTTACACACGGAGATGTAATAAACAGCGTGTTTAAACAGCTGGTGCTTCTAGGCTGCAGAGCAGGGAGCTCACTGAGGCCACTGAGCTCCTAACATGACCTGCGTGTACAGAGAGGGTAAGGCTTCCTCACCCAGACAGTGAGAAGTCTGTAGTTTTATATCTCTGGGCAAAGATGATCCAAGCCTGCTAGTAATGCAAGAGCTCAGGAAATGTCTAACTCCCAAGGTATAATTGCTGATTTTCACATGCTAGGGGTGACCAGGTCATCATCATATTATTACAAGCTTGAACAAAGAGCCCTAGGGCTCCGGCAGGATCTCTGTGCTGCTCAATCTTTCAGAACAGCTGGTGTTCCATATATACACATTTCTGTTCACCAGGGAGGCACTGCAGCTCCATCTGCTTGAAAAATGCATCAAAAGAGCCTGGACTCGGAGTTGTCAACACATCTCAGGAAGGTCATTCTGGGTCTTCCTATGAAGCATGTCCCATCAGTGGCAAAACGAAGCCAAGCCAGCCAGGGACTTGAAGGCATCCTGGGTCAGGCCCTATAATTTTTGAAAACTTGATGGGTAAATTGCCCTGACGTTTGAAAGCTGAACTAGTTTCTATTTCACATGCAGTGGAAACTTTCATTACTCTGTTAGGGTAGAGTATTTCAGCCATCCAGGGAAACAGAATTGTCTTCTATCTCACCGGTTGGTTGAGGAAACAACCCATTTTATATGTGAAATTATAAATAGCAATTTCATAGGGCACAGGCTCAGGAGTGCACAGCATGTAACTGTATCTTTCTCTGGGTGCCTCTGAGCCCTCATTTGTAAAATGAGGATTATTTTCCTACCTCAGAGGTTATCAGGAAGATTAAATGAACTAATGTAGGGAGGCATTTTGCCTGGCTTGGGTACTGAATAAAGCTTAGCCATTATACACAGTTAAACACACGCACATTTAAATTCAAGCTCAAGCTCATTCCACCCAGCAGCAGAAACTCAGTCCTCTTCAACTGAGAGGAGAGCCAGCAATACGAAGTTCTCGTAGCAGCCTCAGAAGAATGTCATTGGGGCAGGACACTCGCCTTAGGTCTGCCTGTCTACCGTGCTGCCTGTCCTTGTTCTTGGCATCTCTGCCAAAAGTCTCGAAGGCCTGTTTTGAAACCCAGCCTGAGCATGACCTAGCTCTTCTCTGCATTCCTGCCGTAAGAGCCTGCTCTGAAGACAGGTGGCGTGATTTGGCCCCACTGATGCCCGAAGAGTAAGGAAAGAAGCACGTCAGCTAACAGCTCAAAATTATCGCGCCACAGTAGGAAGATGACCTTTTTCCAGCACTTCACAATTCCCATGAGTGTTTGCTTATAGCATCCATAGGCTGATGATCCTTCAAATGGCATCTCCAGTCTAGACCCCTCCCCGACCTCCAGATTTCTAGGTCCAACTGACACGTGTGCTTGGAAGTCAAACAGCGGCTTACACTGGGTGGGTCCTAGAGGGGACTTTGACCCCATCTTCCCCTGTCTGCCCAGCCAGTTGCTCAAGCCAGAAACCCAGGACTCATCCCCAAGTCTTCTCCTTCCTTTTCCCCCCTCCTGTCTAATCTATCAACTGGTCCAGTTGGACCTACATCCAAAATTCACAGCAAGTCTGTCCCCTTCTCTCCGTCTCTGTCGCCAGCACCCTACACCCTAGTCCAAGCCACCCTCACCCGGAGCCCGGAGCACACAGAAATGGCTTCAAACCTAGTCTCCGATCTGCCCTCCTACCAGCAACAATCCGTTCTCTATACAATGGAATGCCCCACTGTGAGTCACATCATGTTAGGTCCTAGCTCAAAACCCTCTGATGGCTCCCCTTCCCACTAGAAACCTACAAGCCGCTTGTCCTGGCAGCCGCCATCTTCCGACTTTCTCTCACCACACCCTCCCCACCCGCACACTCGGCCGCACTGGCCTTCTTTCTGCTGCTCCCACACGCCAAGTCATCTTCCTCAGGGCGGCTGTGTGTGCTGCTCTTTCCCCGGCCTTCTCTTGGTGGCTTGTCCTTCAGGACTTAGCACAAATGCACTCCGGCACTGACTGCCTGAAACTAAACTAGTCTCTTAAGTCACTTCGTATCACCTCATCCTGTCTATCACGTTGCTAACCTTTTCCTGAAGTTACCTTATTTCTCTAGCTGTTTATTATCCTGCCACATTAGAAACACATGGCATTTTATACCTACTACTTTATAGTTCCCACAGAGCTCACACACACACACGCACACCCCTAAACTCCATGGGAACAAGGATCTTGTCAGGCAAAAATAAATATCTTTAATGATTTTATTTGATATTCATATTCCTGTCACTCATTCCCATGCAATTCATGTGTAAGAATAAAATAAACTACTTGTAAATCTCTGAATCACGATATTCAATGATAAACTCCTTTGAGTTTATGCAAGTGATTCCCTCTGCTAAAAATGCTTTTTCTTTGCTTTTCTGATGAACTCCTATTCATCCTTCAAAACCCTTTTCAGTCAAGGAGCACTGAAAAGGGGGATGAGGGGATGAGGGTGGGAACTGTTGAGGCAACAAGACGGGGAGTGTGCTGCCATACTGCGTAGTCGGTGAGGCTGGAACCAGGGGCTTGAGGGAAGACTGGATTGGAATCTCTCCAGGTAAAATCCTGCCCTAGACATGGAGCTCACTCTCTCCAGCAATGATTTTTCCAGAAAGCCAAGAAGGCAGCCTCAAATATCTAGCAACTCACTCATCATCTTCATTTGCATGGTTTTTAGGCATGTCAAACTTAGTATGTCCAAATAGGACTTATGATGTAAAAGATAACCACATTCACCCAATTGCTGAGCCCAAAAGGTTGACCCCATCCTCACCCTCCTCCCCACCTCACACACATACCACATCCAACCTGCCAGCACATCCTGCCCCTTCCTCCTACCTCCCCCACCCTCCCCTGGCTCACACTTCATAATCGCCTGACTGTGCCACTGTCATGACTCCTAATTGTCTCTCTCACACTTTGCCCTCACCCTTCATTCTCTACCCAGCAGCCAATGCAGTCTTAGATGTTGGCTGAGCTCAGTGGCTCACACCCATAATCCCAGCACTTTGGGAAGCTGAGGCTGGAGAATCACTTAGGGCCAGGAGCCTGGGCAATATATTGAGACTTGTCTCTACAAAAAAAAAGTAAAAATTAGTGCACACCTGTAGTCCCAACTACTTAGGAGGCTGAGGTGGGAGGATCACTTGAGCCTAGGAGTTTGAGGCTGCAGTGAGCTATTATCATGCCACTCCACTCCAGCCTGGGCAACAGAGTGAGACCCTGTCACTAAAAAAAAAAAAACAAACCTTAGATCTTAGATCCCACCACCCTCTGCTCAAAATCCTCCAATGGCTTCCTATCGTATTAATATTTAGAGCCCTTAGCCAAACTTTACCAAGCCTCCAAGGCCTCCCTACATGACCTGGCCACTAACTACTCCCCTGGCCTCATTTCCTACCACACTTCTATCTGCAGCACAGGAAGGAGGTTAAAGATACAGACTTGGGAGCAGCTCTGCCACTCACTGGCTGTGTGAGGTTGGGCAAGTTGCTTAATGCCTCAGTGCCTCAGTTTCCTTATCTGTGAAGCAAAAGTGATGATGATAATACTTCACCTAACTGTTGTGGAATTAAAGGAGTCCTGAAAACAGCCTCCAGCGTATGGCAAGCCTATGCACATGCTAGTGGTTTCAAGTAATTTGATGGCTTGAACCCTCCAATTTGATAAAACAAGTGAATACAAAAAAGATTAAGGAAGAAAATATAGTTGCCGGTTGTTATTGTCAGGTTTTAAAGACACATTTTGATGAAGTCCTTCGTCATGTGCATGGTGGAATCTCCCTTTGCCCTTTCACACAAGAGACACCTGAGAAACCATTAAGGTCTCGTGAGTGTTGGTAGTGTCAAATTGATTTATAGGTTGGTTGTTTTTGTTTTGTTTTTTTTTTTAAGTAATAGACTGTTTAAAACTCACTTTTTATTATTGGTCCCTGGCATTAAACATTATTGCCCTGGAGCAACCAGTCTTGGACTTCAAAGGGAGCGTGAAGATGCTGGCCTGACTCACTCATGGGAAGGGAAGAAACAGCACTGCCAAGAGCTGCTGGAAGCGCCGTGGACCAGCAGGTGAGGGCCCTGGTTGGTGCTCCTGGTCTGGCAGGGTGACTACAAAATCAACTCGCATCAGGCTGCCGCTGTCAGCTTGGGCTTCCCCTGGCAGCCTGTGCTTCCCCAGGGCCGACAGGCTTCCAAGCAACCACTCCAACATATCTGCTCTTTAAAAGAACAGAAAACAGAACAACTCTATCACCGCAAAGGCATTTTTTTCTTGTTGTGATGCCTTCCCTTCCCAATTCCGATGAGCCGATTTTTTTTGTGAATGGAAGAAAGGTAAGTGTACACATGATTAATATGAATTTTTATAAACCAGGAATAAAAGCCAAACTGTTTTTTTTTTTTACTATGTTGCCATTTCTTATTTCTTTAAGCTTTCTCTTCTTTTTTTGAGTCTTATGTAGCGGTATGAACTTAAACACGGGTCGTTCGTTCAAGTTTGGGTGCAAAATTATTAAAGAGTGCAGGGGCTTTTTTTGCTTTTTATTTTTCTTTTGAATCAGCAACAAACTGTTTTATTTGTTATATTATGATGGGAGTGAATTCTGACAGTTGGGTGCTTCAGGACACAGATGAGAAAAACTCACATCCCTCCTTTATTTGGATAAAGCTCTACTTGAGTTCACCAGCGCTATTTTAATAGAAGGCATATAATAGCCTTGATAAATTTCCTCAGGCAGATCAATTCACCTAGAGGCTGATGCGTCCCCTGTCTGGACCGTGCCACAAGCGGGCTGCTTCCCCAGGACAGAAGACACGAGGCAGCCCCAGTGCTTAGCCTGAGCCAGGCATGCCCAGCCCTGTGCTTTAAAAAGCAAAACAAACAGATGAAAAGTTCGAGGCACTTTAAAGTCAAGATACATATGTAAATGTTTGAGACAGAAAAACTAGTAAAATAATAAAGTAGAAAATTATTTTAGAAAGTAGCTTGTAGTATTTTTGCTTTTCAAGCCTGGGTTATGTTAGATGACCGATGTTCTTTCTGAAGGAGGAGATAAACCTGTAATAGAAGCAAAAATTCTTGAGAATTTCACCTGTCAAATAGCAAGAAAAGGTCATTTTTAGGAAATCTATGAACTAATAAAAAATGAAAGAGAAAGAAAAGGACAAAGAAAGCCTGGGGTCAGTCACCTTGAATGACCTGAAGCCAACTGGAGCATCAGGAAAATATCTGCTGGGTGACGGTTTCAGTAATTCAAAAGCTAAGAACTTTTCTGAGTGTGAGGAAAATGGTCTTTACTGCTTTGCCTTTGTTGATTAATAAAACTATTTATTCTTTAATATTGTATTACAATAATCATTCTCTCCCCAGGACTGGAAACATGAATTCAAAGCCAATATTTTGGTGTTTTCACTCCCTTCTCATTTTTTTTTTTTTTTGAGACAGAGTCTCACTCTGTTGCCTGGGCTAGAGTGCCATGGCATCAGCTTCACTCACAGCAACCTCAAACTCCTGGGTTCAAGCAATCCTCCTGCCTCAGCCTCCCGAGTAGCTGGGACTACAGGCATGCGCCACCATGCCCGGCTTGTTTTTTCTATATATTTTTAGTTGGCCAATTAATTTCTTTCTGTTTTTAGTAAAGATGGGGTCTTGCCCTTGCTCAGGCTGGTTTTGAACTCCTGACCTTGAGCGATCCACCC
>CAUYRT010086712.1:0-52666 GCA_963574885.1 Lepilemur ruficaudatus | reverse complement strand
TCAGCCTAGCTCACAGCAACCTCAAACTCCTGGGCTCAAGCGATCCTTCTGCCTCAGCCTCCCGAGTAGCTAGGACTACAGGCATGCACCACCATGCCCGGCTAATTTTTTCTATATATAGTTGGCCAATTAATTTGTTTCTATTATTAGTATAGACGGGGTCTCGCTCTTGCTCAGGCTGGTTTCAAACTCCTGACCTTGAGCAGTCTGCCCGCCTCGGCCTCCCAGAGTGCTAGGATTACAGGTGTGAGCCACCACGCCCGGCTGAACCTATTCTTGAATAATTCTTTGCTCAATTAAACTCCGTAAATTTAATTTCTCTGAAAATTTTCTTTTGACAACACTAATATCACATTGTCTTGATTACTATAGCTTTGTAAGTCTTGAAATTAGGTGTTATAAGTTCCATAACTTTGTTCTCATTTTTCAAATGGTGTGGTGGACAGGGAGAAGAAGGCTGCTACAGAGTACAGACAGGTATCAAGTAAAAAGCCTTTCACATACTAGTGTATGAGTGGTGGGACCAATTCTGTTTTCTTAACTTTTCTATATTAAAAATCTGCACTTAAAAAGTTGGAATAAAGATGGGCATGGTGGCACATGTTTGTAGTCCCAGCTACAAGGCAAGTTGAGGCAGAAGGATTATTTGAGCCCAGGAGTTTGAGACCAGAGTGGGTAACCCCTATCTCTAAAAATAAATAATAAAAAATTGAGATGAATTAAAAGATGCTTCCTATCTGCACAAAGTAGTCCTCTAAGAATAAAGTCCTATGTAAAATATGGGATGTTTCACCTTTGATAATGGAGTTTCAGCCCCCAAAGGAATCTGCATAATCTAACAGTGTTAAAGAGTGAAAGATTAAAAAAAGAAAAAGAGGTAACAATAAGGAGGCTTCTGCTCTGCAGGATGAAGTAAAGCCATCCATAATAGTGTGAAATATTTATTTGGTCTTTATTCTTGATACACAACTCCTAAAATCCTTGGAAACTCCACAGAGCTGTCTTTTGTATGCTAATGAGTTGATTTGTGGCTGGCAGCCACTGGGCAGCTTCAGGATGGGGGCTGGTCACCAAAACCAAGGCAGGTTCAGAGGGTTGGGACTTCCAGCTCCACCCACGAACCTCAGGGAGGGGAGGGGCTGAAGGTTAGATTGATGGCCAATGGCCAATGGTTTAATCAGTTGTGCCCATGTCATGAAGCCTCCATAAAAACCCAAAAGGACAGGGTTCAGAGAGCTTCTGGACAGCTGGACACATGGAGGTCCCTGGAGGGTGGTGCATCCAGGACTGCATGGAAGCTCCAGGCCCCTTCCCCCACACCTCGCCCTACGCATCTCTTCATCTGTATCCTTTGTACTAACCTTCATGATAAACCCATAAATATAAGTGTTTCCCTGAGTTCTGTGAGCTGCTCCAGCAAATTAATCAAACCCAAGGAGGGCATTGTGGGAACCTCAATTTATAGTTGGTCAGTCAGAAGTACAGAGCACACTCCCTGGGACTTGCAATTGGTATCAAAAGCAGGGGTCGGGGGGGAGGGCGGCCAGGGACAGTCTCATGGGACAAAACCCTCAGCCTGTGGGATCTGATGCTTCCTCCAGGTAGAGAATGTCAAGATTGTGTTAAACTGGAGGACACCCAGCTGGTGTCCACTGCAGAACTGATCACTTACTTTGTGTGGGAACTCACCCACATTTGGTCGCAGAAGTTTTTTGTGTTGATCATTGTGGGATGAGCCTGGGCAACATAGCAAGACCCCATCTTTACTAAAAATAGAAAAATTAGCCAGGTGGATGGCGCCAGCCTATAGTCCCAGCTACTTGAGAGGCTAAGGCAGGAGGATCGCTTGAGCCCAGTAGTTTGAGGTTGCTGTGAGCTATGATGATGCCACTGCACTCTAGTCCGAGTAACAGAGCAAGACCATGTCTCAAAAAAAAAAAAGTCTGACATTTACATTTATGCTGTGACATTCATCCCTATCACCGAATATAGCAATAGCCTGCTCACTTTCACTGCTGCATGCTATGCCATTGTGTGACTACCACACAACTTATTCTTTTTTTTTTTTTTCCTTTTGAGACAGAGTCTCACTTTGTTGCCCAGGCTAGAGTGCTGTGGCATCAGCTTAGCACACAGCAACCTCAAACTCCTGGACTCAAGCCATCCTCCTGTCTCAGCCTCCTGAGTAGCTGGGACTACGGGCATGTGCCACCATGCCCAGATAATTTTTTCTATATATTTTTAGTTGTCCAATTAATTTCTTTGTATTTTTAGTAGAGATGGGGTCTCGCTCTTGCTCAGGCTGGTTTCAAACTCCTGATCTTGAGCGATCCGCCCACCTCAGTTTCCCAGAGTGCTAGGATTACAGGCGTGAGCCACCGCACCCGGCCCCATGTAACTTATTTACCTAATCTTTACTGACAAGACATTGGCATTGTTTCCATTTAGGGGCTATTATGAATGCTGCTATTAGGAACATTCATTCTTGTGTATATCTTTTGCACACATGTGCGTCCAATTCTCTTGGGTAATGCCTAGGAGTGCAATTGCTGGGTCGCTGGGTATGTATATGCTCAGCTTCAGCAGATGCTGGCAGGCTTCCAAGGTGTCTGTATCAACTTTTACGTCTACCAGCAGATAAGAAGTCTAATTGTTCTATTATCTGTGCCAATTCTTGATATTTTCTGTTTTTTTCACTTTAGCACTTCTGGTGGGTGTGTAATGGCATTCTGCTGTGGTTCTAATTTATATTTCCCTGATGACTAAAAAGGATGAACATTTTTCATATGTTTTTAGGCTATCTGTATATCTGGTTCACTATGAAATGTTCAATTATTTCTTTTGCTCATTTCTCCATCAGGTTGTCAGTCTTTCTTCTTTATTCTGACGATGAGCCTTTGTGAGTTATAAGTATTGCAGGTATCCTCTTCCAAAAAGTGCATTTTGATGAACATAATTTCTTTCTTTCTTTTTTGAGACAGAGTCTCACTCTGTCACCTGGGCTAGAGTGTCATGGCATCATCCTAGCTCACAGCAACCTCAAACTCCTGGGCTCAAGCGATCCTCCTGCTTCAGCCTCCAGAGTAGCTGGGACTACAGGTGCGTGCCCAACCCCAGATAATTTTTCTATTTTTAGTAGAGACGGGGTCTCGCTCTTGCTCAGGCTGGTCTTTAACTCCTGAGCTCAAGCAACCCTCCTGCTTCGGCCTCCTAGAGTGCTAGGATTATAGGCAGGAGCCACCACACTTGAACAACACAATTTGTTACTTTTAGTATGGACCAACTTATCTTTTATTTTATGGTTAGTGCTTTTTTGAGTCCTTTTAAAGAAATCTTTGCCTACCTCAAGGTTTTGATAATATTCTATCTTTTAGAAGCTTAATTGTTTTACCTTTGCATTTAGGCCTATGCTCCATTTTAATCTTTGAATGTGGTGTGAAGTAGGAAATAAAGATTCATTTCTTTTTCTATATAGCCATTCAGTTGAGCCAGCACCACCTTGACAAGACCACCCCATCCCCACTGCTGCGCACTGCCGCCTTTGTCACAAATTGCGCGTCCACAGCTGTGTGATTGTTTCAGAACTATATTCTGTCCCATTGAGCTCTTTGTTCATCCCTGAATCAACACCTCACTGTCTTAATTGCCCTATTTTTTTTTTTTTTTTTGAGACAGAGTCTCACTCTGTTGCCTGGGCTAGAGTGCCGTGGCGTCAGCTTAGCTCACAGCAACCTCAGAATTCTGGGCTCAAGTGATCCTCCTGCCTCAGCCTCCCTAGTAGCTGGAACTACAGGCATGTGCCACCACGCCTGGCTAATTTTTTCTATATATTTTTAGTTGTCTATCTAATTTCTTTCTATTTTTAGTAGAGACGGGGTCTCGCTCTTGCTCAGGCTGGTCTCAAACTCCTGAGTTCAAATGATTCTCCCACCTCGGCCTCCCAGAGTGCTAGGATCATAGGCATGAGCCACTGTGCCCGGCCACCCAGGCTGGTCTCAAACTCCTGGGCTCAAGTGATCGTTCCAACTCAGCTTCCTCAAATGCTTGGATTTCAGGCATGGGCCACAGCTCCTGGCCTCAAGGGTGACTTTTTATTTATTTTTCTTTCTATTAACTTATTATATATTATTTTATAATTCCTTTAGTGGCTACGCTAGCCTAGGGATTATTTTTCTATTTTTTTAGTTGTGGCCCTGGATTATGACATGTATCCTTGATTTACTAAAATCTAATACAAATTAGTACTTTTACTTATTTCTGGAAAATGCAAATATCTTATAGCACTTTCATTTCATTTATCCCCTTTCATCTTTTGTGCAACTGACGTCGAGTGGTCACCACAGACAGTATTCACGTTTTATGCATCAATCTCATTTAGATTTACCCACATATTCACCCTGGCCATTGCTCTTTATTCTTCCTGCATCTCCATGTTTCCAGCTGGAATTATTTTCCTTCTGCCTGAAGAAATCGCTAATATTTCTGTTTATAATTGTTAATATTTCTGTTTAGTTTTGACGGATTTCTTTCTCTAGGTATTTAGGTTGGCAGGTTTTTTCCTCTCAACACTTCACTCCATTATTTTCTGGTTCTGTTGTTTCTGTCAAGACACCAACCTTCCATTGCTACTTTAATGTACCTCTTATTAGAAAAAGGAAAAACAAAGCTACTACAAAATTAGAGTAATTAAGACAGTGTGGTACTGGCATAAAGATAGACATATAGTTTAATGAAATAAGAGTCCAGAAATAAGCACACATCTATGGCCAAGTTATTTTCAACAGTGGTTCCAAGGCCATTCAATGGAGGAAAGAACGGTCTCTTCAGCAAATGGTATTGAGAAAACTGGACAGCCACATGCAAAAAGATGGAGCTGGACCCCTACCTCATTTTGAGTATTAACTCAAAATGGATCAAACACTTAAATGTAAGTGCTAAAACTATAAATTCTTGGAAGTTTTTGTGACCTTGAATTAGTCAATGGTTTCTTAGCTTTGATACCCAAAGCACAAGCAACCAGAGAAAAAAATAGACAAATTGAACTTCATCAAAATTACAAATTTGCGCTTTGAAAGTCACTACTAAGAGAATGAATAGACAATGTATATAATGGAGAAAATATTTGTAAAGTAGAGAAAAAAATTTATCACATATCTGAAAAGGGCCTAGTATCTAGAATACATAAATAAACTCTTAAAACTCAACCACAAAAAGACAACATCTCCAAATACTGGAAAAGAATATATGGTCTACATATTCTTTTTTGGAGAATCTATCGTATTCTGTATTTTTAGTCTAAAATTTTGTTAAGTACTTGTTTTGTTATTCAGTTCTAGCAAATAGCAAATAGAAGCCTCCATCTAGGCCTTGACATTGCAAGCTGTGGTAAGAAGGAATTTTAAACATTTAAGGGAACTGTTGACGCAGATGTAAAAAGAAAATAGCATTCTGTATAGTGAAGCCATTTCGGAGAAACTTGTAAGGTTTATGTGAAGACTGGAAACATTCACAAAAGCCTAAGCTTTAACTCTTAGTGACAGTATTCATGAAGTCCCTTTCTCAGACTCACGCACTTCAAAGTTGTGATGTTTCCTTCAGAGATGTTACATGTTTTCTTAAAATACCCTTTGCTAATTTGTTGCTATGGGTAACCATATTTCCACTATCATCTGTAACTCTTTTCTGTGGATATAACATAGAGATTTTTTGTTTGTTTGTTTGGCAGAATAGCCTCAGAAATGTCTATTTTCCTCTGGGCTAAAGGAAAACTAATAGGTCAGTGACCAATAGAAAACTGGTTTTAAGACTATGAGACTAGGAGAGATTTTGTTGGGGAAGGACAATGTGTATATTATGCTAGTTAGTAACTATCTTACAGAGGTGTGCGTGAAAGAATATACTTGTACATGCACACGATCTCTCTGGAGGTGTGCACACAGACACAGGTAACAAAAGAATGCTGGTGGAGGCCTGGGAAACAGGTTCAGGGTGGGATCAAGATGAACTTTCACCTTCCAACCTTTTTCTCACTATTTTGCGTTTTTTTTTTTTGCCATGTGCATTTATTACTCATTCAGAAAAATAATTTAAAATCATTTCTAAGTAGGAGAAAAAGGGGGAAAAACTTAATATTTAAGTTGTACAATTGTATAATTTTACAAGCCTGCGAGATAGATATGTAACTCTTATTTATAGCTAGAACTGAGGCTCAGAGAGATAAAATCAGAGAAAATCATAAAGGTAGAACTAGAATTCAAGTAAATCTGAACCCAAAGCCAAGTTATCTTTCAGTTTTATATTCGCATACTTACAAGTAATGTGGATTATAGCTATGATCAAATTGCAAAATACATTTAATGGTAATTCAAATTCCCTCACTGCAGTACCACTGATTGATTTAAGAGCTTATGCTACATAAGAAATGGAAATAGTAAATGAAAAGATACACTTTTTCTAGGGCAATCCAAATTTAATTAAAATTCAAAAACTTCCCAAGGCCTTTACAAAGGTCCAATGTTGCTTCCACTTCTCTTTATTTTCAAGAAATTTAAAATGTTTTATAAATGAAGACAGACAAGTCTTCGGTGCTATTTCTAATAGACCAACTAAATAACTAAAGAATGTGACAAATTTTTAGAATTATTTTCACTATAGAAACCTCACTGTGTCCCTATAATAAATATAACAATGGGCCAGGAGTGGTGGCTCACACCTGTAATCCCAGCACTTTGGGAGGCTGAGGCAGGAGGAATGCTTGAGGTCAAGAGTTTGGGATCAATCTGGGCAACACAGCAAGATCTCATCTAAAAAAAAAAATAGAAAAATTAGCCAGGCATGGTGGCACGTGCCTGTAGTCCCAGCTACTCAGGAGGCTGAGGTGGGAGGATCGCTTGGGCCCAGGAGTTTAAGGCTACAGTGAGCTACGATGACACTGTGCCACTCCACTCTAGCCTGGGTGATAGAGTGAGACTCTGTCTCAAAAAAAAAAAAAAAATTAGTGTAATAATGTAATCTACAAATCTGGTGTCTTCATAAGGAATTCAATAATGCTCAATGTTCTCTACTCTGAGTTGTCAAGAATGCACATGGAGTGAGGCTACAGGGGGAGGCGCCTGGCTCCATGGAAGGGGCTCCTCCCCACCTCCCGTCCCCTTCCCTAATATTTTCTCTATCATTTTTAGCATAACTGCAGGCCCTGTTTCCAGATCAGGTGCATTATCTGTTCACAAGTGGAAAAGCTTTGTTTTATCACTATCACTTGGGCTGAACGGTTGCTGCACCCGGTGGAAGTGATAACCGACTAGAATTTTCACATAAAGCTCTCGTAGAAAATAGGAAGGGTGGCAGGAGGTGAGACTGAGCCTTCCCAAGAATCCTTTCCAAGGGCTGCAAGAGTCCTCCAGACCTGCAGCCCCTGTTCTTCCATGAGGACGAGTGTGGCTCAGTCCCAACACACCATGGCGTGTGCTGGAAAAGTAGTGGGACCCGAAGGACCGAAACACTGAACAGAAGATCAGCTGCAAAACCTCAGTGGTGTGGGGACTTTCCTGGGCTAAGTGACACCAGAACCAGGCTTTTCTATCATCAGTGTTAGGAAGGACTTTGATGGATCAGTTCATCTTTTCATACACGAGAGGAAAAGACATTGCTGATGTACACTACACGCCAAGCACTTTCACAAACACCATCCTTCTAATTCTCACAGCCTATAGCACTGCTACAGCAACTTTTATTCCACCTGTGAGACAACTGAAGCTGGGAGAGGTTAAGCAACCACCCAGTGGGTGGGGCGCAGGCCAGGACTCATACCCAGTGGCTGCACTGCACACACCAACGTGCGGGTCACAGCAACAGCAAGCACCAAGTCTCCAGCGCTGACTTGTTCCAATTGATTCAGCTGGCGATGTAGGTGGCGTACTCAAGAGGGATGATGGAAATCAGTTTGCTCCACAGCTTACGAGCAGTGTCTGGCCTCAGCATGAACCTAACACTGTGTGCCATTGCTGGGAACTGTTACCTGTCCTGCGCTGCTCATGCAAACCGCCAGAGTGAAGAGGATTTCGGCCGAAACTGTTTGGAGCCCGGGAGCCTGAGTTGCTTTTATGCCCTCTCAACAATAAATGCCAAGAGGGAAAAGGTGGGTGGGGAGAGGGAGAGAGAATATCTAAATAATGGGGGTGATTCTGCCTAGCGAGCACCTGCCCAGGTGTGACAAGAGGAACGTATGACTGATGTTCTGTAAGTCTCAGCTCCCCTGTACTTCTCATCAGCAGTTCACTGTCAGCTGAGGGATTCTTCATTGTCATTTAGACTATGCTTTGTTTTTGCATTTATAAACTAATCCCAAGCCCCTAGGATGCAACTGCCCTACAGTTATGATGAGTACATGACCAAAGCCAGGCGCTGGAAACTCACTGTCTAGGTCTCAAGAGGAGATCATTTGCGCCTTTGAAATCTGAGTGACCCTTTACCGTCCCTGTGTCTGGGCCGCTCCTGTCTTAGTCACGACGGGGGTGAGGTCACCGGTAGAGAAGCCCCTACGCCCTGAAGTCCAGGCAGGAAAGGACACCACCATCAGGCCCGTGCGAGAAGGCCCCTTGCCCCTGCCTTTGGTAAGGCGACACCAACTGACATTTCCTAAAAGGAACTTTCATGAAGAACTTTAAGGTAAAGAAAGCAAGAGTAAAGGAGCTGGAGAATTTTTACAGACTTACTCGCTTTCTTCTCAGTTTTCTCAAAGCCTCCTCAGAGGCTGGCCAGGCTGCTGCCACCAACACACCCATTCTGGGCATCTTCTTGTTCCCTGGGTTTGCCTTTATCCTTCTTCAGCCTCAAGCTGGACTGGGGCTCAGGTGCTGCCCTGGGCTCTAGGGCCTGTTATTCCTACTTGCTTTCTTAACCCCTCAGTAAAGAAAGCATTCTCCCTCTCTGAGCAAGCACTGCTGAGTGGGCACAAATGCACCGATGCAACTCCTCCCCTGTGGGTTTCTAGACCCTTTTCCTTATCAGACCTAATTGTCTTCCCTCTGACTCTTGCCTGCTGGCTTCTTTGGGAAAGGCAGTTTCTAAACAATTGATACAATGTTCTAAACTAGCACCTCTACCTGCTTTTACTAGTAACCCCATTATTTGAGTTTCAGGAGCCTGTCTTCATCCAAATGACACTTTCCAGAATGCACAAGCCTCCTCGCTGCTCCCCACAGGAAAGCCCATGCTCTGGAACAGCATCACCACCCAGTCCTAGGGCACGCCTAAGTCCAAGGCCAGCACACTCCCAGCCTTTCCCACCATCCTGCTCCACATGCCGGGTCCACCGGTTGGGATGCCCCTGTGACCTGTCTCTGCCACGGGGTAAGCTTCTCCATGAAGCAAAGCAGAATGGGGGTCAGAACACAGAGTCTGGAGCCAGACCGTATGCTGGAATCCAGCACAGCCACTTACTCGCAGCGTACCCTTGGCAGGTCACTGACTTTCTCTAAGTTTGTTTCCTCATCTGTACAATGGGGTTAATAAGAGGGTTGTTGCAAGGATTAAGTGAGTTAATATATGCAAAACGCTTAGAAGAGTCCCTAATAATGTATATGTATGTGTATGTAGATGTATAGGTGCATATATGTACACACACCCATATGTATCTGCATATACGTGTACACGGTGTGTGTGCGTGTGTTGCTCAGCCCCCAAGTATTAAATAGTTCCCTATATTCATTTCTCCTGGTTTTTCTCAGAGGCTCTGACTTGCTTAAGCATCCTAAGCAATGGACTCTTAGCAATACTGGTCTGACTGTCTCAAGGCTAGAGGGTAGTGAGTCGTTAGGGGCAATGACTCTGAGCTGCTTGGGTCTCAGTTCTGACTTTGCCACTTACCTAGTAAGTGATCCTGGGCAAGTTACTGGAAACTCTGAACATTAGTTTCTTTACTTGTAAAAGAGGAAAACTGCTATACCTTTTCTCACTGGATGTTGCCAAGATTAAAATAACATATGTAAAAAACCCAGCATGGTACCTGACATATCCTAAGTGATGTGGAACTGCTAGCAACAGTTAACAGTTTCTTCCTGCTCAGCTTCCTAGCAGAGCTCTACAATGGCAGTTTCCTATTTCACTTAGATTCTTTATTCTATTTGTTGCTAATCAGTTCTATTCTTAAACTGTCTTGATAAGGAACTTAGCATAACCAAACACTCTGGAAGATAAAAAGTCAAGGAAGCTTCAAGCTTTTCTCAACTATTTAAAAAGTCTAAAAAAAAAAAAAAAACTATTTAAAAAGTCTAAAGTTACAACCTAGCTAGCCAGAGAGAAATCAAGACTTAATCCCATCAGGCCTTAGGCCACTGGGGAGGATCTCAAGAACTGCTTTCCTACAGAAGCTCTTGGGACCATATTCTTACCATCTTTGACAAACTCAGTCAGTGCTTCCTTGAAATAAAGTATTTCTGAAAAACATTTTGTTTTGGGGGGAGTAAAAAAAGAACCTATGCTTTATGCATTATAAAAGTTTGTCCTGAAATATCACATCTATTCTAAATATTGGTCACTTTCTAATTTATGAAACAGTAAGCAAGAAATTATTTAACTTCATACTTTGCTTCTACTTGTAGATCTAACTTCTTAGTTGATAGCATCATGCCCATTAAGAAATAACTGCATTTTGATGCTGATTCTATCTTTGTTTCTAGGAAACAAAGATCCACACATTTAATGTGCATATGCACACACAAAAGGCACTACTTTCATGGTCACTGAGAGCATGATTCATTGAATCATGAAAACTTAATGATGTCAGTTAAGTCTCAAAGCCACAAAACAGCAGGTTCAAATTTCAATAGCTGATGACAAATCTTCCCTCAGACTGATAGGAAACCTTGATTAATTCACTTCTTAGCTCTTACAAAAATCCCTGAACAGAACCTATTACTAAAAAAAAAGTCTTACTTAATGCTAGGACTTGAAATAATGACAGAAGAGTGACAGTATCTTAAATTAGCAGAAAGTTACACTGTCATTAAAAACCCTACATCTCCTGATGTAGTCCAGCATCTTCTGATGAATGTTGATAAAGGAAAATAATGACTCACATAAATAAGAAGGAAAAGAAAAAGCAGAACTGCTTTGACTTCCACTGGGATAAAACTAAGTGGAGAGGAACTATACTATTAATTTATGAAAATACTGCCAGAAGAAAAAATTTTGTACTGAGGAAGATGTCAACACAATAGAGTCCACTCTAGAGAATAAGGCCAAACACACACAGCTGAACTCTAGTGTTTTCAGTTGGTGGGTATATCATGTGGGCCAGTGAACCAGTGAATTGCAATGAACAGAGAGATAACGAAAAACCTGTGCAGCTTTTTAAAGTTCTTCAACTCCATATACCCCTAAGAACAGAGTCCCGAAATACATAAAACAAAAACTGGGAGAATGGAAGGGAGATACCATTAAACAATAATAGGTAGGGATGTCAATAGCCACTTTCAATAATGGATAGAACAACTAGACAGAAGATAAACAAGGAAAGAGAAGATCTGAACAGCATTATTAACCAACTGGATCTCACAGACAGATACAGAATACTCTATCCAACAATAGCAGAATATACATTCTTAAGTGCACATCAAACATGCTCCAGGAGAGACCATATGTTAGATCATAAAAGAAGCCTCAGTAAATTTAAAATAATTGAAGTCATACAAAGTATATTCTCCAACCAATGAATAATTTAGAATGAATGTAAAATTTAGAATGAAATTGGAAACCTATTAAAAAAATAAATTTGGGAAATTCACAAATACATGGGATTTAAACAACATATTCCTAAATAACTAATGGGTCAAAGAAGAAATCACAGGATAAACTAGAGACGAATGAAATAAAAATGACGGCGCCAGGCACAGAGGCTCGTGCCCAGTACTTTAGGAGGCCCAGACAGGAGGAATCTTGAGGCCAGGAATTCAAGACCAGCCTGGGCACATAGTGAGATCCCATCTCTACAAAAAAATTTTTAAAAAATTAGTCAGGTATGGTGTTTGTTGCATGCCTATAGTCCTGGCTACCTGGGAGGTCAAGGTGAAAAGATTGCTAGAGCCAGGAATTTGAGGTTACAGTGAGCTGTGATTGCGCCACCACTTTAGCCTGGGTGACATAGAGAGACCCTGCCTATAAAAACAAACAAACAAACAAACAAACAAACAAACAAACCCACAAAACCCCACAGAATACCAAAATTTATGAATGGGCAAAATAGGACTTAGAGGGAAATTATACCTGTAAACACCAATATTAAAAAAGAAGACAGAAGGCTGGGTGCAGTGGCTCATGCCTATAATCCTAGCACTTTGGGAGGCCGAGGCAGGACGACTGCTTGAAGCCAGAAGTTCAAGATCAGCCTGGTCAACATGGCGAGACCCTGTCTCTACAAAAAGTTAAAAAAAAAAAATTAGCTGGATGTGGTGGTGTGTGCCTATAATCCCAGCCACTTGGGAGGCTGAAGCAGGAGGATCGCTTGAGCCCAGGAGAAGGTTTGAGGTTGCAGTGAGCTGTGATCGCATTATTTCACTCAACCCGAGCAACAGAGCGAGACCCTGTCTCAAAAAAAATAAAAAAATAAAAAAGATCTCACATCAATAACCTTATCTGCCACCTTAGAAGTTGAAAAAACTAAACTTAAAACAAGTAGGAGAAAGAAAATAAAGATTTGAGTAAAAAGTAATGAAATAGAGAAAAGGGAGAAAAATCAATAAAACCAAAAGTTGGTTCTTTGAAAAAAAATCAACAAAATTAACAAACCTTTAGCTAGATTGACAAAAAAAGATAATCAAATTACTAAAAACAGAAATGAAAAAACGAACATTACTACTTACATTACAGAAATAAACCAAACATAAGGGAAATCTATGAACAATTATATGCCAACAGATTAGATAACCCAAATGCAATGAATAAATTCCTAGAAAGATACAACTACCAAAACTGTCTCAACTATAAAACAGAAAACCAAACCTATATATAACAAGAGAGAGTGAGCTGGTTATCAAAAAACTTCCGACAAATAAAAGCCCAGGACTGGATGGCTGCCAAACATCTAAAGAAGAATTAACACCAATACTTCTCAAACTCTTCTAAAAAACAGAAGAGGAAAGAATACGTCATAATTCATTATATGAGGCCAGCATCACAATGATAGCAAAGCCAGATAAAGACATCGCAAGAAAATTACAGACCGATATCCCTTATGAATATAAATGCAAAAATCCTCACCAAATACCAGCAAACTGAATCCAGCAACATATAAAATGCATTACATAATATACCAAGTGAAATTTATCCCAGTATTGGTTTAACATGAGAAAACCAATGTAATACACCATATGAACAGAATAAAATACAATTGATAAAGGATAAAACCCACATGATTATCTCAACAGACACAGAAAAAGCATTTGACAAAATCCAAAACTCATGATAAAAACAAGGTCGGTCATGGTGGCTCACACCTGTAATCCCAGAATTTTGGGAGCCAAGGTGAGAGGATCACTTGAGACCCAGAGTTTGGGACCATCGTGGGCATCATAGCAAGTCCGTGTCTCTAAAAAATATAAATAAATAAGTCAGGCATGGCGGCACATGCTTGTAGTCCCAACTACTCAGAAGGCCGTGGCAGGAGGATCACTAGAGCCTGGGAGTTTGAGGTTACAGGGAGCTATGATTAAGTCACTACACTCCAGCCTGGGTGACAGAGTGAGACCCTTTCTCCAAGAACGGAACAGAACAGAATAGATTGGATTAAAATAGAAGAGTAGAACAGATTAGAATAGAAAATAAAATAGAGTAGAATAAAGTAGACTAGAATAGAGTAGCCCAGTCAACAAGCCAGGAATAGAAGGTAATTTTCTCAACTTGATAAAGGACATCTAATCTATGAAAATCCTAACAGCTAACTTTGTAAAATCAGTGGTGACAGACTGAAAGCCTTTCTCCCAAGATCATAAGACATGGATGTCTGTTCCTACCACTTCTCCTCAACTAGCTACTATCTGAGATTTTAGCCAGGGACAACCAGGCAAGAAAGTGAAATAAAAAGGCATCCAGACTGGAAAGGAAGGACAAAAACTCTATTTTCAGATGATATGATCTTGCATATAAAAAATCCTAAGAAACCCACTAAAAAAGATTAGAGCTAATAAATGAGTTTGGCAAGGTTGTAGCATGAAAGATCAATGTATAAAAATCAATCATATTTCTACAGAAATTAAATAAATAACTTATTTATTTAAGATATCCCATGTTCATGTATTGGAAGCCTTAATACTGTTGGGATGGTAGATGGTAATGCTACCTAAGATGAGCTACAGATTCAATGCAATCCCTATAAAATTCCAGCTGGCTTTTGTAGAAATTGAGAAGCGGATCCTAGAATTCATACAGAAAAGGGACATTGAATAAAAACAAACTTGAAAAAGAACGAAGTTGGAGAACTCACAGTTCCCAATTTCAAAACTTACTACAAAGCAACAGTAATCAATATCATATGGCACCGGAACAAAAATAGGAAACAATGGACTGAGAATCTGGAAATAAACTCACACCTATGCTCCACTGATTTTCAACAAAGGTGCCAAGGCCACCTAATGGGAGAAAGAACAATCTGTCTCTTCAAAACATGGTGCTGGGAAAACTGAATATCTACATGCAAAAAATGAAGCTGGACCCCCACCTCACACCATATGACAAATATTAACTCAAAATGGATCAAAGATCTGAATGTACGAGCTAAAACTATACAGCTCTTGGAAGTTTCTGTGAACTTCAATTAGGTAATGGTTTCTTAGATATGACACCTAAAGCACAAGCAACCAAAGGGGGAAAAAAAGACAAAATTGACTCCATCAAAATTTAAAACTTTTGCTTTAAATGACACTATCAAGAAAATGAATACTTTATAGAATGGGAGAAAATATTTGCAAATCATGTATTTGATAAGGGCCTAGTCTCTGGAATATATAAAGAACTCTTACAACTTAACAAAAAAGACAAACAGTCCAATTAAAAAACGGGCAAAGCACTGGAATAAATATTTCCCCAACTATACACAAATGGCCAACGTGCACATGAAAAGATGCTCAACACCATTAGTCATTAGGGTAATGCATATTAAAAACACAATGAGGTAACTACACCCACTAGGATGTCTTTAATAAAAAAGACAGTCACCAGTGTTATGGAGGTTGTGGGGAAATTACAACCCTCACACATTCTTGGTGGGAATGGCAAATGGCATAGCTGCTTTGGAGAACACTTCGGCTGTTTCTCAAAAAGTTAAAGATAGAGTTAAAAAATATGATACAGTAATTCCATTCCCAAGAATACTCAAGAGAACTGAAAATATACATTCACTCCAAAATTTGCATACAAATGTTCACAGCAGCATTATTCATAATAGCCAACAGGTGGAAACCCCAAATGTCCATCAACAGATGAATAGATGAGAAAATGTGGCACATCCACACTATGGAGTATTATTCAGCCACAAAAAGGAATGAAGTACTGATGAATGGTACCACATGGATGAACTCGGAACACATTGTGCTAAGTCAAAGGAGCCAGATACAAACACCTCCTATTTTATGATTTTTTGTATGAAATACCCCAAATAGGCAAATCCATAGAGACACAGAGCAGATTTCCTGGTTTTCAGGGCTGGCAGGGATAAGAAGTTACTATTAATGGATATGCACTTTCTTTTTGGGATGATGAAAATGCTCTGGAATTAGACAGTGGTGATGGTTGCATAATCCTGTGAATATACTAAAAACTACTTAAATGTGTACTTTACAAGGGTAAATTTTATTGTATGTGAATTATATTTCAGTTTAAAAAAACCCTTCAGTCCTCTACTGATTTGAGTATAACTGCTATAGTGAGCCCCATTCTCAGTAGAAACACAGTCTCATCCCTCAGGTATGCTGATATAGAAGGTTAAGAATTCTCTGCTTAAAACACATTTACAAATATTGAAAATCCCTCAAGCATACAATTCAATGTAACAAAATATGTCAATATTTTCCTCATCAATAAAGCAAAAATTATTTCATTTACACATGTAAAATTGCTTTCACCCACTCAACTTTTCTGAATTTGCTGTTTTTAAAAGAATACTATACCAACTAGGTAAAAAAAAAAAAACTTAGATGTGATTTATTACTAATCAGTATGTATTTTGGAAAATCCTTTTTACACGTATCCCTTCATTCCACAAATATTTACTGAGCACTTACGATGTGCAAAGCACTCTGCTAAGGTGCACAGGACACACCAGGCAGCAGGGCTAAGTGTCTGCCACTGTGGAGCTGGAGTTCTGGAGGAGGCAGATCGACCACAAACAACGGAAGAAATTATGAGAGAGTCGATGCCCACCTTGAAGAAGATAAAATGCCCGAGGGGCCATTGCTATGCAGGACGTATCCTGCTTGGGTGAGGAGCCAGTGTGACAATACCAACAGAAACAGTGTCACTGCTCCTCTCCTAGGGAGTCACGAGCATATTCTGTCTCTGAAACACACACAAGTGAGACCTGGGTAGGTGATCTCCAAATCAGCCCTCAAAACACAAGTCTAACGAATAATACTCAATACCACAGTCTTTTATTTATTATTTATTTCTTTTAATACAAAGCTTTGGCATTAGCAATTTTATGAAAAAATAAAATGTACTAAAAATAAATGCTTGTGTGGCATGATTGGTAAATGATGCACAAAAATAGGTTCTTTTTTCCTTCAAGGCAATCAGTCAGAAAGCAGTTTTCTTCTCTTCAAAACCATTCTACCCTATGGAATAAAAGGAAAGAAGCAGTCATTTATTAGTTAAAAGTTAGTTGTCAATGTTTTAAAATAATAGAGAGGTGGTCCTAACTGAGGGGTGGCCTGGCTGTCCCCAACTATTTCCCAGCCCCTTTTGGTGAAGGCAGCAAGCCACTAGCACATCCCTGAAGTCTGCAGCTCAGTGCTCAGTCATCTGGGAAGGGCTTTATGTTCCCAGCAGGAATGCAGGAAAAAGTACAGGTTAACAGTATCTTGTTTAAATATACAGGGACAACTGACATACAATTCACAACATGTTTTAAGTGCTGAGTGTGCTGAAGTCTGTAGCTGTCCTCTCTGGAATATGCTCCTTGTTTACCCTCCAATGACAATCTTATCACTTATTTTAACATAAGAGCTGAAGAACACAGACTTCAGGAATGTATGGCTCTCTCAGGACTTCTCCAGATCTTGGAGGGGTGTGTGTGTTTCTGTCCCTACATGAGGTGCTAAAAGGGCTATAGTCTTTGGAAAAGTCCACACCTGCCCCTCATGCTTCTGTGGCCTCTCTGAAGCCCCTGGTACTGTGGGGCTGCCTGACTCCGCTCCCTGGGACTTCTGCTCACTTTTGTGGTTCCCAAATCATGCCTATAGCTCTGATCTGTCTTCTCTTTGCTGAGCTCTGGATCTGTGCTTCAAACCACTGAATCTTTGGTTATCAGATACTCTCTAGTATCTCTTGCTTTTATCTGCGCCCTGCCTCCCCGATTTCTTCCTTCAACTCTGTATTTTTACCTAACCTAGCTTCTTGCCTCTACTCTCTACCACTTCAAAACAACTTCCCAGCCACCAAGAATGATCTTTCTGCTGAAAAGCCTTAGATATTACCTACTAATAAAGTCCAAATTCTGTAGCTGGCCTACTACCACTGAGGCCTACAGTAGACACATCAAACCAAAACCACACAACTCCCAGATCCTGCTCTGCTCTGTCCTCCCTTTGTGCCCTAATTATGCCTGGCCTGGTTCCTAAGTCACTCCCTCCATGAAGCCTTCCTTTTTCAACTCCTCCATAGCAAAAGCAGCAGTTCCCTGGGGTGTGACACAGAAGCGTGCTGTGTGGACTCCCGCCAGCACACATGCACTGTGCACACACAGCACTGAGTGCCAGTGGGGCAAGGCCAGGGCCCTACGGGCGTCAGGGCTGTGAGCCCAGCACCTGGCACAGGCCTGAGTGGGTGCTCAGTAAATGGCATCTAAATGAATGAGAGGGAGTTGCTCAACTGTTTTGAAAAAGCTCTGGTATGAAGGATGTTCACAATGACTTCATATAAGAAAACACACTGCCCTTATAACATTTCCTCAGAAAACTGGATATTAGATAAAAGGATTTTTTAGGGGCAATCAAGTTTTTAAAGCTACTTTATTTTGCTGCCCTTCTAAGAAACTGTAAACTAATGCAGCCCTAACATTGAAGTTATTCTGAAAAGCAAAATAATAACCACTGCCAAAGACAGTAGAGAAGTCTAATGGAAGGCCCCCGTTGCCTTTGATACTCTTTTTAGAGTATTTTTAGAAAACCAAATTTGTCTTCTTCAAACACATCCTTTGGAGCCATCTCCAACAGTTCTCCGGAGTAGTCAAAGGCAAGCAGGAACCACAAGTATCCGGTTTGAATTCCCCGCCCTTTATCCTACAGCATCTCTCAGCAGTCACTCGGGTGCTCTGAGCCAGTGTTAATTCCTTCGTGTACATATATGCCACACTCAGAGTGGCTAAAAGGAGAAACGAATACTAAGAGAAAGAAGAAGATTCATTATCCAGCAATACACCTCAAATAGAGATTAAATTGAAATCTTTGCTGGAAATGCTATAAGAAAGGCAGCCTCAGAAAAGTAAAAACAATCAATGATGTGTGCCAGTGTAAGCAAAAACACTAGGTCAAGAACTGAAAATTCAAAATTCTTTAGACTAGCGTTTCTGAAACTGAAGGACACGACCAATTAATGGTTGATACATTAATGTAGGAGTTTGTGACTAGTATTAACAACAAAGTACAGAATAAACTGTATCAGAGAATACTGTATAAAGTGAGGGAAACGCTTGTGAAATCTGTTTCAGTTGTCTACGGGAGTGCTGGGTCACAGTGCAGAACATATGCCTTACAGTGGAAGAGAGTAAAAGATAGGCTTGAACAGCACTGCTCTGGTGCCTAAGGTTCCAAAAGAGGCACCAGAAGAGAACCCAACACCTCTCCTTGGGCTCTCACCCCTCCTAGGAAGGAATCACTCAAGAGGGACCTTTAGAACCGGAAGGAGAATCTTAGAGATGCCACTTGGTGTGAGATCTGCCTCAGAATAGCTCTGGCCTTGTGGCTTCTGTCTGAATGACCAGGTCCAGGCAAGCTCAGTAGCTTTCAAAGTATCCCATGCTATGGATGGACAATTCTGACTGGTAGAAAATTCCTTCTTACATTAAGTGGAAGTCTACCTCCCTGTAGATGTCTCCAAGGGCTCCAGAACTACAGCTTAAGAATCACCTTCGGCATGTGCTGGCCAGCCAACCTGAGGCCATTGCGAGTATTAAACAAGGCAGTGTGGGTAGAAAAGCCCAGTATAGGAGCAAGCTCTTGGCAGGCACTCAGTGAGTACTTATTCTCATCTTTAGGAGTCGTTCGAACAACTGGAAACATCTCTTATATCACCTCAGAACCCTCTTTTCTAAGCCAAGCATTCTCCAGACATCAAATGATTAAGTTTTCACACCCTTTTATATTGAGATGTGCTCATCTGTCAACGTTCCTCTTAAAAAGAGCCTCTCCAAACAGAATAATTCAGAGATAACGAGTAGAGAGTAAAATAGATACATTGTTTCTTTTTCTTGGTCTGTAAGCTTCTGCTACTATACCTAAGAGGAGGACAGCCAATCAGGAATACTGGTGGTACAACCAAAGCCCATTGGCCTGCCGCAAGCAGCCACGGCTTTCTGAGCTCGGGCAGTGCTTTAGGAACATTTGGTCAGTTATTTCATCACATTAACCATATCAGATTCATTTCCTCCTGCCAAGATCATTTTGAGTCTTGAATGTTTGGGCTACACTTCTCTGCAAATCTTAGGACATGATTTCTATTAATCAGAATCTAGGACCTGGAAAAGGGCTTTAGGGGACATCAAGTCAAACTTGGAATTCAACTTAAAATTTCTCCTACAGGCTGGGTGTGGTGGCTCACGCCTGTAATTCCAGTACTCTGGGAGGCCGAGGCGGGCAGACTGCTCAAGGTCAGGAGTTCGAAACCAGCCTGAGCAAAAGCGAGATCCCGTCTCTACTAAGAATAGAAAGAAATTAATTGGCCAACTAAAAATATATAGAAAAAAATTAGCCAGGCATGGTGGTACATGCCTGTAGTCCCAGCTACTCAGGAGGCT
Source organism: Lepilemur ruficaudatus (assembly GCA_963574885.1). Lineage (NCBI taxonomy): Eukaryota > Metazoa > Chordata > Mammalia > Primates > Lepilemuridae > Lepilemur > Lepilemur ruficaudatus. Next base: position 32,445 of record CAUYRT010086712.1, on the reverse strand, counting down.
GAGGCAGAAGGATCTCTTAATTCCAGGAGTTTGAGGTTGCTGTGAGCTAGGCTGATGCCACTGCACTCCAGCCTGGGAAACAGAGTGAGACTCTGTCTCAAAAAAAGAGACTCTGTCTCAAAAAAAGAGACTCGGTCTCTTTCCCACATCATCCATATATTTGTTCCTCAAATAATGAAAATATTTACTTTTCTTACATTGAAGGAAAAGTAATGACATAAATATAAGCTGGTAAATGTTGGGATTCCACAAGGCTTATATGAATAACAAAGTAAAGCAAAAATCCTCCTTTGGGAACTGAAGTCCAATAACCATGCTCATGTGAGTACTAAGAAATAGAGGTGTGAGAAACTAATACATAAATACATTTACCTTGCATTTACTTGCTTCTTTGTTGACTACCATCTGTTTATATCTTCAAAGTCTCAAATTCATCATATTTGTTTACAGTGTTAAAAAAATTTAATGCACAGTTAGTCACAGTTGAGTATTTAAATAAATAGTATTTCATCATTAACAGAAGGGCAGCGACTCCAAACACATGGACCTTTCCTGGACATTTGATCGAAGCCGGTAGCGTCAGGCCCTTGATAAATGCATGATGAGTCGGGGAAGGACAGGCTGGGGGTGGGGGGTCGCACCATTTGCTGGCCACTCCTGTGCAGTCAGCAACCTACCCATTGCAGGGGGAACCTAGGCCACTTGGATCCCACATGCCTGCTTTTGCATCTTGCCCAGAGGGCTTCACAGTGACTAGATTGGGTCAATGGCTTGCTGAAATTGTAGTATGCAAGATCAGTGACCAGCAACACTGTCAGAAAAGTAAACTACTCTAGTAGGTACAAGTGTAAAGTTCATCATCAATTTTCAATCATTAAAATGACAAAAGATGGAATCTGCTTATATTATATTTGAGACTATCTTTCAAATGGATGAGGTTACCCAGAAAACTAAACCAGGGCAATTAAAACGAAAAAAATGATCTCATTTTGGCTGTAAGTTTCTTGGTAGATAAAGGCAAAAAGAGAAATAAGATAGATTTCAAAAAATTCATTAATGAAGAATAATTGCAAATTTATTTGATAAAATAAAACTTTTCTCCGGAATAAAATCACATAGGAATTTTTCATCAATATTTTTGAGAGACATTGGGTAGGAGTGACTATTATCTTTTCTATTATCCCCCACAACAAAAATGGCCTCCAAAACCCTAAATAATTCTTGTTTATTGTTAAAAAAAAATCAACACACACAAAAGCACACATTGAAAAGGAAAATGTCACCCCAAATTCTAATTTTAGATAATCACCATTAATATTTTGGTGACCATACTTTCATGCGTCCCTATGTGTGTATACATACACACAAGCACACACACACACTCTCTCTCTCAATTTTCCTCTCTAAATGGGGTCATGAATATTGTCCTTCAGAATGGTTTTGACTGAAGGCACAGAAATCCTATCCAAATGAACAACTGCAATAGCAACCCTCTACAAGGCTAATGGGAGAAGGGCTGGACTAAGCCATGGATCTTAGACCCATGACTTGGCTCTGAATCATGCAGGCACCCATGCATGGACTGGAAATGTCATGGCCCAGGCACTCTGCTTTGCAGCAGGCAACATGTTTTCCAAGATACCTGATGCGTGGACTGAGCATCTGGCAGATTCTGAATGGCAGCCAGGTGACCATTAAATTACTCAATAATTCTCTGAAAGTTCAGAGTGTCACTATTTGCTTGCGTAGGTTATCACTCATCTGTGAAGTTTCTAAGTGAACTCAAATCACAGCCCAGCCTGGTGGGTCAGCATGGCAGTGAGCAAGAGTGGTGACGGCAGGTGGAATGAATATTCCCTTCTGACGGGGTTTGAACCATTGGCACTCACAGAGTTCCTATGGCTCTACGTCCTATTTCATGAAAGAAATCAAATTGATTTGTCAGATGATAAAGACAGACGGCCATCTTATTCATAGAACTTTGACAGAATCTCAGCAGCATCAGTTTGGCTAACATTTATTGAGCACTTATTATGTACCAGGCACTGTGCTAAGCATTTTATGTGCTAATGCTCACAACACTACCATTATGATGATAGCCCTACCATTATCTCCGTTTTATGGATGACTGAAGGGAGCGTCAGATAAATTTAACTGTCCAGGTCCCATAACTGAAAAATGGAGGAGATGGGAGTCAAATCCAGGTGTGCCTGACCCTCGAATCTGAGTCATTAACACTGTGCTGTGTTGAAGGGAAACTGCGTCGGGTGGCCCAGCAGAAGCAGCTGGTGGTCCACCCGCTGGATGAGACTACGCAGCTGAAGGCTGGAGAACACCAGTGAACCATGACACACACCCCCATGTGTAAGGGGTCACTCTTGCAAGTCTCTGGTCAACAGATCAGGTTAGATATATTAAGATCATGTCACCGGGTGGAGGTGATTTGCCCCGTGTTTATATAGCTGGACAACGGCAGTCAATGAAATCAACTGTGTGAGCTTGTCTGGTTACAATTCACCAGGTAAAGTGTCAGGACATAACTGAACATGGAGAGCAGGTAAATCCCACCAGTAGCAATTTAGGGTCAAATTTAGGCAGTGATCCAGGGTTCCTTTTATCTTTAACTAGTTTTCACAAATACTCGTAAAAGAAAGGACTGAATAATATCCTGTAGTAAATATCCCTAATTTAAAACAAAACAAAAACAAAAAACTTTTTCTACGTCTTATCCCTGTGGAGAGCCACTCTTAGAAAATCACCACATCAAAATGGACCTTTATAGTCATCTAGCCCAATTTTCCACCCTCGGGAAAGCATGATGCACACCTCTGCCTGCATTCCTAGTCCTGGGCACTCCCCGCAGGAAATCATCCCCCTAGTAAGTGGCCTCCCTGACAGATGTTCTTTCTTTTACTTATGTGAAACTTGCCTTCCAGTAGCCCCACTTTGGTCCTCATTTTGCCCTTTGGAGATGGAGTTTATAATTATTTTCTCTGTCCCTTAACAGTCTTCGTAATATTTGGAAACAGCGGGTCTCCCTGATGGCTTCTTTCCTATGGGCTAAACACCCAAGGCACTGTCCCTTGACCACAGCAAGGCTGCCTGGGCTCCACCAAAAACTGACGGTGCAAGACTCCAGATAAGTCTGATGAGCATAAGTGAGGCTGTCCCTGTCAATGAGGAGGACACTGACATTCTTTACATACAAAGACTACACTGGTTCCCTTGGCATTTGTACAACATTACTGATTCATTCTAAGCTTGTGGCTAATGAAAACCTTTAGATCTTTTCTCAAATGAGCTTTTTCTGTTGAACAAGGTGAACTCCCAATCTATGTAACTGAAAATATACATTCTGAAATAAATTATTTTGCTAGATATGATCCCATCAGGATCAGTATTAAACTGGGGGAAATCCAATTCTTACTACCTTCATGAAAATCACTGTATGTGTTTTCTTGGGATCATCTGGCACATGCAATCCAACAAACAATTTGTTACTTACTCATTAGCATTCAAGCTAGCTGTGGCTCTGATGATCATGTAGCAGAGCGTGAGCGCACTGAGGAGGCCAAAGCTGGCAATAATAAACCATTCTTCTGTTGACAAAGGAAAGGGAGGAAATCACTCTGGGGAGAAGGTTTAAGTCAAATCGATGTCAACATTTCCCTCAAATGCCACGAAGCAGACGTCAACGGAGGTGTAAGCCAAGACTGGCCCAAGGAAGTGCAGCAGGAGGAGGTTTGCCAGAGAGCTACTAACTGGAGGAGGTTAGTGGACGTACTGATGAAAGCTGCAAGGGAGAAAGGAAAGCATGGCCCAACCACTTGTTCCAGGTTAGGTGCTGAGGTCTGTGAGTGTGGCCACCCGGAAGTGTGCAGTAAAAATATGTATGTGAAGTTGCACATGGTCATAGATTGTTTTCATTGTTAATTTAAATGACAGTAAAGTAGACTAACCATACATGTAACCTTCTTTCCTTCTTCATATTGTCATCTCTGCAGGGCTCTATCATTCTTTCTTAGAAAAAGTCTCAGAAACATGGAGCAGTGGTTCTGCAAGATTCTTTAGGTGCATCTAGGGCTACATTCTTCTCTCTCATGCAAGGGTTAACTTGTGATAGTTACATAAAAAGGACGTCTCACTGGTGTCCACCCCTCACAACATAACTGCTGGGAAGCAGCACTATTGCTCTGGCTTTGATAAGCAGGAGGAAGAAGGACAAGGTACTTGGTCCGCCAGAACTGAGAACCTCAGGTACATGGAACTCTGTGGGTTTTTTGTCTAGTCTATCTGTATACCTGTCTGTCTCCACTTCCAGATATTGTTCCTTAATTTTTCAGAGCCTATATGGCCTGTATTGTCAAGGTTACACTTTAGAAACAGTATTTATTGAGAACCTCAAAAATAATCTCAGAACCAATCTGACTTCCTAAAAAAAGTCTTAACTATAAAATATTCTTTAGCATATAGAGTGGCTAGGGCCGGTTTAACAAAGCGTTACACAGCAAAATTACTTACATATCTGCAAGAAGGTGGAGAGAAGAAATTATTTACAGGTGGAATGCCAAATGTTTATATACAAAAGCTGTGTATAATCTATGTTTCTTAACCTGGGCCCCATAAATCCTAACACTGTACACAAAATTGTGTGCACAGGCATTTTTTTCTAGGAAAAGGTTATTATACTTCCATGACATTTTAAAGGTGGTACCTTTCAAAGGCTGAAAGGAGCTGCCCGCAGAACTCCAGGATGCTGAGTTTCTTCTACAAGCATTTCTCCACCCACCTTGTTTATATTATTAAAATGCTTAGTAAACTCTTTCTTTTTAGATAACAGCACAGCCACTGCCTCTTAGATCACACATTTCCTCATCAGTAGATTGAAGCTTTTTATATAATCAAAATGAACATTCAAGAATACATGTGAAATCCACCATTTTTACTTGTAATATTTTAAATTAGGGGAAGGTATACTGGCATTTAAAAAAATCAGAAGATGAGTGGTCATTAACATCAAGGGACTGAACACAGCATTCTGCCTTTTTTTCTTCTTAGGAACTTTTATACATGATATGCAGACTAACCCTTCAGAACTTCAGTTATGTCTATGTTTCCAAATTTTGAATATATCATCCCATATTTGCATGTCTTTTTTTGTGTGTGTGATTTCAGTTTTAAAAACTCGTAACCAAAAAGAAACGAACACCATCACAGTAATTCCCAACGTGCCCAGAGGCATTTTAGCAGCTGGGGCCTTGTCACCTCCGACCTCCCCAGCACCTCCCCTTAGCACAGTGCCTTGCACACAGCAGGTGCTGGTCAAACGCACTGCGGTTGTTGCAGTGCTACAGGACCTTGCAGGGAAAAACAGAGGTAGCTTTGGTGTAGTTTAATCACATCAATTTTATTTATTAACATTATATGTAAATTATGATAAACGTGATTTTGTGTATGAAGCAATATTTTTTATCATCAAAACATAAGACTTTGAAAGGACATTTAAAATATAATGGGATCAGTACTTAATGTAGTAATTAGTAGGTGCTCAATAAATGTCTGATCAATGAAGGGCCTAAAATAACTCATTAATAAACAGCTTTTGTCTCCTTCATGATTACTAGATCAATTTATAATAAAAATCTAGACCATAAAACCTAAATACCAGAGTATGAAAACCATGAAATGCTGTTAAATCATTGAGAAATGCTAAGAAGTGAGCCAAACTATATTCAAAGAATAGTTCTACCTATTTCATAACTGAATGAAGACTTTGAGTTTAGAAAGATGATAGACTAAAACCTGGGAAATTGTTTTCTAATAATAATTTCTAGCCGGTTACAAACATAAATCCTTCAATTGGACAGACTACACGAGGCTTAATGTGTGAAGGGAAAACATTGGCAACAGCTCTTCTCCATCTTACTGACCCCAGGCTAAGTGGAACCCCACGGCTTCAGGGCTGGGAGCTCTAGGCAAAGCGGCAGCGTGTACTGGAAAGGCAGTGCCACGTGGCAATGAGGAAGGACGGTGAGGGGTTGTTAGGTGAGAGTAACACATAAGAATGGAACTGAAGAAAAGAGCTGCTTGTCACGGGGTGAAAGTCTACCATGCTCACGCACACACTGTCAGCCCACACACACAGCACGCAATTAGGCACTGCCATCGAAACCTCCGCATTTCCTTTCTGCTTGTCAGCAGTTCAACAAGCCAGACGGTCATAACTAGCCCAGAGCACTGTTTGAGGCAGATTACCTTTTGGCTTTTCTCCCACCCTGTGTACAATTATACCAAAGTTAAGTACCAAGAGATCAAACTTTCGTAAGAAGTGTAAAATAAAGTGAGCAACAGACAGTTTCAACTGTTCCTAGAGAAGTGAATTTTTAGGTTCAAATTCTAGATTAGTTTTTTACTCAGTTGCCTGCAGTCTGGGAGATGAAAAGCACCAGTGCTCAGTTACGGGACATCCCTGGGAAGCTGCTGATGGCCTAGGTCACGCTCCATCGTCACCCTTTAAGATGCTTATTTGCAATGCAATGATTTCAAAACAAGGTTCACAAAACAGCAACTAAGACAAACCTCTGAACAACTACTCCTCAAATGCAGCTATTCCTATTATTTACACACAAATACACAAACTCCTTATTATAAAGAAAGTTTCGTTATTCCAGTTATCTGTTTTAACAAAAGTACATGTTTCTTTCTCGGGTACAAACTGAGTCGCTGGCCCAGGCGACAGCCTTGACTCTCCTCTCAGCAGTCCCCAAGTGCCCAGCACAGCAGCAATGCCACCCTGAGCCTGAGCAAAGGGTCCTCACTTACTTGTTACTGCAATGTTGATCTCTCCTGTTCTAGGAGTGAGTTCCCCATCCTGAGGAAGAGGCGATATCCCCGAAGTTCGAAGTGGCTCAAGGCCAAGAGAGCTGTCACTGGCGAGGTCACCTAGGGCTGACCTCCGGTTAACTGCCTGGGTTCTGGTGAGCCTTTCCATATCAAATGCTACGTTGTCGGTACACGGCATATTTGGCTGCAAAATATTTCCAGGTTAAAAATAGCTGTAAGAATAAGAAATCTGTTTATAAAATTCTTAAATGTTTGACACCCCATTGCAAAGACTTCACCAAGTTTTTCCCATGTGATTTCCTCTCCTTTCTCTGCCACCTACCTACACTTTTATTCTCACCCAAGAGTTTTTCTTCAAAAGAAATAGGGAATCTCTTTTCAAATATGGCATAAAGAAAAACCAAAATCCATTGCAGATATGAGAAAAGTGGCCACTGCATCTTTATAAAGAAATGACAACCTTCTGTCGACATGGCACACAGGCAGAGGGAGTCATGATCATAATTACGAAGTTGACAAACATTCAGTTTAAAATACAGTAAACTATTACTTTGGTTAGTGTTAAATGTTCACACTGAGGAACAGCAGGACACACAAAATACCATTTCATCCTGCTAACTTCTCTGTAGTGCCCACTTATCTGGTAGTCAGTTTTTAATATCTTCCACCTTTAAACGCAAGGAAAGCACACAACCAAGAGTAGATCAAACTGTAAGAAAACCATCTGTTTCAAAACCTAAGCACCTAATCCTGAAGGAGAGATACAGAGCTGGTTGGGGCCAAAGTCTACCAATTAAAAAGTGAGCGTAAAATTCTTGTGGTTTAACAATGTGGATATTCGGTTTCCCTAGCAACCTTTAGTTCTAAGCATATCACAGACAGCATGTGAGAAGCCAGGCTGGGAAGGGTGGCTGGGAGTTTATACAGAGAGAAGCAATAAGCAACCAAACCCAGAGCCAGTGGCTTCCGAGGCAAAAGCAATGTTTCAGAGCACCTCAACGGTTTATTAAAAGAAAAAATTACAGCACAGTGTAATAACTGATGCTTATAATCATGTCCACTTAGAAGAGATTTATTATGTTTATTTATTTAAGGAACCGCGGTAGCTTGTAATACATTTTAGAAGAATTTTCATTAAAACCCAAGAAGGCTGGAGGCAAGAAGAGAGGTGTGTGAATACTTTTCCAGTGCACACTCTGTGCCAGGCAATAAGGCAGATGCCCTCTGTTAAACCAGTTTCAAGTGGGGGTGGGATGACTGTGCCCCCAGGGGACATCTGGCAGCATATAGAGACATTTTTGACTGTTGAGACTTGGGTGTCATTCTATTGGCACTGAGCAGCAGAGGCTAGGGAAGCTGCTGAGCAGTCCCCAAAGCATGGGGCAGCGCCACAAGGAATTACCTAGTCCGCAGTGTCAGTCATGCTCGGCCCTTTGAGAAACTTTGTGTTAAATACATCACTGACGTGCTCTCTGGAGAGACGACAAACAGAGCATTAGTGCCCACTGCAATACACTTCAACTATGATTTGATAGTACATCGAAAATAGGACTACTTAGATCTTCTTTGGGCTGCAAAGCTAAAATGAGACACTCGTATGTTGGCTCAAACTAAACTTTTTGTTCTATAAGGAGATTATTCATTTGTTCTTTTTTGAGACCAGAAAATATTCTATTTTCCTATAAAAAGCAAAATCCTGGGTATCTACTTGTCTTAAGCAATGAAAAAAAGTCTCCTAGTCCTGTCAGTCAGCACCGACTTGGTTGCTCCAGCTGATCTCCATGTAGGGTAGCTGACCAGAGCCCTCACCAGGCTGACAGGGCGTCTCCCAGGGCTTTGGTCACTACCCACCTTCAGACTGCTTACAACTTACCAACACCAACAAGACCAAAGTTAAACTTAAAGGGAAGGAGTGTAAGTGATGACATCATTTTACGTTATGCTAAATGTACAAAGTATTACTACTGGACCAGAGTCAATAGTCTAGATTCTATTCTTTTTTTAAAATATTAGAGTGAAGGAAAATCATGTCCTTCTCTCTACATCAGTTCTTATTCCACACCCACCACCTGAGAAGCACACTTGTAAAGGTGGACTAATAGAGTTATTTATTTTCTCTTCTAGGAGCTCCCTGAAATGAGTTAGAGTAAGACTTTGAAGTAGTCTAGAAGAAAGGCACTGTTGGACTAACAAGGTTACATGACCAAGCAAGTACTTTTCTTCTGAGAGGTAATCATGCCTCTTATTAAGCCAAATGTATTCTGTTTCACTTAGATATACTACTATGTAAACATAGTAACAAAAGAGGAAACATACCACAATTCCCAGGGCCTTCAATATATTAAGTTTGCACATAGGACAGGTACAGTGTTCACTAAGCCAGGGATCTACGCAGGATTTGTGGAAAACATGCCTATAAAATAATGGAGAATTACGTTACAAATTGCATACTGAAAAGTCATTAGGTCAAATGAAAAGAAATGAAATTTTAATTAGTCTGTTTTCCCCCCTTTCAAGATATATTTGCAAGTCCCAAGAGACAAATATTGAGGATTTATTAAAATATAACTTGAAGAAAACCTCCTGAACCAAACTCACATCATCAATGGTACTGTGTAAGGAGCGCTGTTAAGTAGGATTTCGCTGTTTAAACTCTTTATTCCACCAAATTCCAAAAAAGACTCAAGGAAACTTAGAAAATTTATTAGGAATGAAGGTAATTATACCTTATAAATCAGTTATGTTTTCTAGAATAGCATAGAAAAATGGAATTTCAAAAAGATGTTAAATGAGGGTTAAGTCAAGAGTTCCCTGCATAATTACTTATTAATTTTATGAACCGCCCCCCCCCCCACCTTTTTTTGAGACAGGATCTTGCTCTGTTGCCCAGGCTGGAATACAGTGGTACGATCACAGCTCACTAAAGCATCGAACTCCTGGGCTCAAGCGATCCTCCCACCTCAGCCTCTCGAGTAGCTGGGACTACAGGTGTGTGCTACCATGCCTGGCTAAATTTGTAGAGACAGGTCTCGCTATGTTGCCCAGGCTGGTCTCAAACTCCTAGCCTCAAGTAATCCTCCTGCCTCTGTCTCCCAAAGTGATGGCATTATAGGAGTGAGCTACCCCACCTAGCAGAAACCCTGTGTAAATGTCATTTCAAACATTCAAAAAAATCTTCTAAGCAACCTATGTTGAATGTTTATAAGTTACAGGGTAGTTGGAACTATTTAAGGGGTGAACTAGGCCTAGAATCAAATGATACTTAGCAATTTTCAGTTGAAATGTTGCAAGGGGAAGATGGGTGATTTTCTCTTTTATTCAGGAAAGCTGAAAGTCACATCCTCATGACTGGAAATAAGTCAGTCATGGAGGGTTTTGCGTTCTAAAAAAAAAAAAAAAGACTTGGCCCTTTGGAAAGGAGAAAAGACTTCGAGGGAGCTCGAGCTTTCAGAAGATGTAATGAAGCCTGATGAAAGCCCCGGAGTCCCGGTGAACAGAGAAAGGGTGGGTGCCAGGACAGACACTCAGGGTAGCTTTGGAAGAAACACTATCATCTGTGCTTGGGATAAGATAAAAGAAATTTTGAGAATGATACCAAATTGAAGCCTTTAAAACTTTGTTAATTTATAAATTTAATCTTATTTATAGCTGTTTAGAAATGTAGTTTTGATTAAAAAAGAGGTCTAGAAAACTTTTTACTCAGATTTGGAATAAACATTCATGCTCACAGCTTCAGCCTGAACAATACATACCCACCCATCTATCACCATTTTGATGGCTGTATACTCATTTCTTTGGGGTAAGAAGATGCTGAAGAATGAATTTATCAATCTAGTTTTAAACTTAGAAGTAAAGCAATTAACCAGAACCATCATCCCTGCAGGCTTTTATATAAACTTTAAGGTTTTTACTTAAGGAGCAGAACGCCACCAGTCCCCACCAGTCCGTAGGGGAGATCTAAACTCAGTATGCATAAAACATTACGCCCCCTGCTTGTAACCTGCAGCCACACATGTGAGCGCTCTGAGAGTGAAATGCAGGGCTGCTCGCTGCCGGGCACACCTGCAGCTGAGGGTGGACTTGGAGCCAGTGTTTACTGTGCAGCAGAAGCCAACTGTGCCGATGCTGGCTGCAGTCTAGCAAAGACTAGCACAAGGCTTCCTAACCCTGTTAGGGGACACAGGCCCCTTGATATCTGACATAAATTATAGAACTTCCCCCTAAAAAGTCACAAGGATGCATCTGCCCAATACCTTGCATCTATTTTAATGAGGCCTATGGACCCCTGTGGTTTTGGTCAGTGCTGGGTGGGGGTGGAGTGGCTGCGAAGGTGCCCCAGGTCAGCAAAGCTCTGCTGCTATAGCCTCAGGAGGCCGGACAAGCCACCCCTCTGACTCTGGGCTGTGTCAGCCAGAAGATGGCAGGCAGGGAGGAGAGGCGAAGGTATGCTCCACTGGCCTCAGGAGGTGTCTGGAGCGAAAATGAGAAACTGTATGTGGAACATGTAGGGAAGTGCCAAGGACTGTGCAAACAAAAGGTATTATTAACGGCAGAACAGCGTGTTTCCCACAGACCCTGATGAGTGGTCAGAACGCCGCACACCTAGCAGTGTCCTTCTCATCAGCTGGAAGGTGGCACCAGGGCAGGTAAGACCTTAAAACGAAGCCCCTCTCCACTCAAGTAGTAAAAGCAGAAAAGGGCTAGCACATCGGGGGGTGGATAGTATACTGCAATGGAAAGCAAACGATGGGCTGAGGAACAGTGAAACATGAAAAGGACAAGCATATGAGAGCTTCAATGAAAAAGTCCTTTATTACTCTAAGAAATACTTTGGGATACAGAATGTGAAACATATAGAACCTCCCAACAACACTGAAACTCAGTGCCCTCCCCTTCCTGCTTCCCACACATGCCATACACTAGAGTGAGGAGAGCGCTGGGGTGGGGTGAGGACGCTACACTGGAGGTGAGTAGTTTTCACAGCTCTGCAGCCTCTTGGTGCCGTGTAAGAACCTGGCAAACATAAAAGGACCCAAGATTATTAAAGGTCAGAGACAAGAACCCTTTCCCGCTAGCTGGCTGGCACGGTTTCAACAGGCCCCTCTGCAGTGGGGCAGCCACAGGATGCCTCAGCAGCTGGCAGCCCAACCCTTTTGGCTCCCAAAGTAGCATCTGAAACCTATGTCTATCCAAGTTGCTGCACTCTGCTTCTGAAAACAGATTGTACACTACTAAAAAAACTTTGTGGTTAGTCTTTAAGAGGCCTAAATAAGGTGACAGATTTTCAGCCTTTAAGACATGCTGGAGAACATCCACAGGATGATCAGCTATAATCAGCAGACAAGAGGAGGAGCCCAGAGCAATGCCAACTGCCATCTGTCCACAGTAAGCTAATGCAACAGGACAAAAAGGAAAGATCATGTGACAAAAAGCAGCAATCCTTAATGGGGCTGACAGCTATAGATAGAAAGTCCTAGTTTGGCTTGTTAAAAATTAAGGACAGACAAAAGGCATCTGGGCTTGTCTTCCTCTCCTGCTGAGGTGAAGGAGAGGCAGTGGGTGCAGATCCTTTCCAAGAGCTGCTGTGACGGGGAGGGGTTGTAGGGAGGTATTTGGAGGGTGATGGGTTTGAAGCAAGTTTTAAAAAATAGGAAATGCTTGAGTGTGATTACATGCCAATGGGTGCCGACTGAAGGAACATCTGGAGGGAGCAGACAGCCAAGAGGAAAGGTCCCTGGGAAAGGGAAGGAGCAGTATCAGCAGGGCAGGCTGCCCATCTAGACAGGAGGGCCCAGTAGGCACGAAGGCAGGCATGCATGAGGGCCTGGGGTCAGGAAGCTGAGGGAATTATGAACATTATTTTCTCTGGGAAGTCTTAGAGACAGGGTCTTCCTCTGTCACTCAGGCTGGTGTACAGTGATTATAACTCTGCAGCCTCGAACTCCTGGCTGGCCTCAAGCTATCAGAGTGCTGGATTACAGGTGTGAGCCACTGCATCCGGCCTTCTCTGGGAAGTTACTGGTGAAGTTATCTGCTTAGAGTGAGGAATGAAAGAGTGAATTCAGGTGTTCAAGGAGAATGAATATACATCAGGAAATGCTGCTGTGAACAGGGACAGCCAACCATGGCAAGGGAAAGCTCTGGGCAGCACTGAGGGGCCTCTCTGTCTGTCTAGCTGTTCAGAGTCCTCTGGGAAGACGGTGAGGGAGCAGAGCTGCTTAGCACTGTGAGACGTAGGAAGCCGTAGTAGTTAATACCCAGGCTTGGTTTCAAAGACCACATGGACAAAAGCAGAAAGGAGGGTATTTGAGGTAGAGGGAAGGCTACAGCAGCAGCACAAGGTAAGTGCTAATGCAAAGGCAGGTGAATGGCACCCATCGGAAAGATGACTGAAGATGTGGGGTAAAGATATCTGTGCACAGCCATTCTCTAGGTCAGTGGTTCTCATCTTGAGACATTCTTGGTTATCACAAATGTGTGTGCGTGGGGTGCTTCTGGCACCTAGTGCATAAAGGCCAAGGACACTGCCAAATATCCCACAATGCACAAGACAGACTCCCCCTGCAAGCACCAAACAAAAAGTTATCTGGTCTGAAATATCAACAGTGCCAAGGCTGAGAAACTCTGCTCTGGGTCAAAGGTGGTCACAAAATGTTGCTCAATGTGCAAAGTTAATTTTTACTACACCTGAGAAACATACTGTCATTACAATTTCAGTGAGGTGAAATGTTTTGCTGAGCAGGATGAACACTGTAATTTAGACAAAGCCACAAGTTGTTAAGATGTGAGATGTAAGAGTAACATACATCAACTTGGCTCCAAAGCAACACGGAGAACGTGGACACATGGTCCAGTGAAATGAAGACCTACTACTGAAATAGCCAGGTGAACAGTGCCCTAACTAGAGGTGCAAAGAAATTCCATTAAGTTCACAAAAAATTTCTCATATTCTTCAGCCAATACTGTGTAGAAAAAAAAATTGTAATATTCAAAAGCAGAGCACAAACATAAAGGCTGACAGCCACTTCTCTGGTGGTAGGTGCAGCCAGAGAAATGGTTAAAGTCAGCTAAGGCTCTGGACTGCAGTGGAGGGGAAGCCTTGCAGCGTCAGAGTCACTCAGGAACGACAAACACGCCCAGGCTCCACTTGGGGTGTGTTTCTGAAAGCTCCCCCAGGACCCTGCTGCACAGTCAGGTTTGAAAAGCACTAGAATGAGTTAAAAAAGAGAACTCAGAATGAAACTTTGGAAAAGCCAATGCATAAGAGACAGAATAGGAGCAAAGTTCTCAGAATAATCTATTCTAGGTTGAGGCCCCTGAGGAAGACATTCCCATTTTAGTAATAACAACGAATGGTGTTGGAGGCCTTTGTTCTTAGGTACCAGAAGGTTCTGGGAGATCCTGGGCTCAAACAGGAAGACAGAATTTGGAAAGACTTAGCTTCTTCCTGGTCATTCGGTGTCAAAGCAGGCAACATGTATCCTATTGGTCCTTTTCCTGATCTGCACTGGTGTGCACATTTCCTAAGGTCTCATGGTGTTAGACTGTAAGTGACTATAAGTGAAGAAACACTGGTCATTACCTAGTTTAATTTTCTATGGGACAGCTTACATCTAGTTTTATAGATTTTCCTTTATATGTAAACCAAACGACCTGATTACCAGAATCCTGGCTTTCTATTTCAGTATACATAATGCTTCTGTGATTTTTTAAGAAAACAGATTTTCCTAGACTCAAAATATCTAGATTATTTGTGAATAAGTAGAGTAAGACAGTAGTAGCCTCAGGGAGACAACTACTCACAATTACTATGTTCATTCACACGTCTGTGTTATCAGTTCTGTGGATGTCTTTTAGGGAAGGGAGAAGGAAAAGGAAAAGTCTTTGGTTTTAGGCTGCTCAGCAGCTGATTTCCTATTTTTCCAATTGACAGTCAGAACTGTTCATCTTAATGTTTCACATTCCCTAGCTTGGGATAGAATCATGGTAGAAATCAACATGCTTATAAAGAAAATTTGCCCTTTTTAGCACAACAAAGTACAGATGAATATTCTTGGTTTGGAGGTAGGTCCCATATAAGGAGCACTGACATTAAAGGCAGATCTTTATATCTGCTATTTCTGGACTGTGTGACCCTGGGACCTGCTACTGGCTCACCATCCTTCACTCTGTAATAAATGAGGACAAAAGTAGCTTCTTAGGACCACTGGGAGAATTATAGGAGGCAGTAAATGTAATCTGCACACAGCAGAGTACCTGACCTAGGGCAGGCATGAAGCTAACATCTGTCCTTTCACTTTGCATAATCCAGGTTCAGAAAAAGATTTAATCCAAGTCCCTCAAGTTGTAGCTCCCCGAGCCAGGTAAGTCCTATGAAGGTCTCACAGGAAGGCCTAGTGATGGACACGGCTTTAAGATGGAGAGGAATAAGGGGCTGTTTTGAAACTCACATAAATCATAGAATAATGCTGGGTGCTTAAGCCAGCCTGGGCAATATAGTGACACCCTCCCTGTCTGTTAAAAAAAAAAAAAAAGAAAGAAAGGAAGGAAAGAAAGAAAAAAAGAAATCACAGAATAAAAATTCTTGACCTTAATACTCTTAGGTTATGGTGTGCCTGGAGGCTGTGCTACATGTGTTTCCAGAAAAGGCTGTAAAAGTCAGCTCTTGTGAAGGCAGCGCTGCTCCTTGCTGACCTCAGCCCCATGACAGGCAATGGGCAGCAGGCTTTGGGCTGCCAGAAAGCATGGGGTAGGTGGTTCTCAAAAGCAAGTGAGACACCCACTCTGAAATGGAGACATGCAAAGCACAATAATATGATTCTTTTTCAAAGAAAGAAAACTGACATACTTGCAGGGGAGAATCCGGACAACATCATTCTGCTTATAGCTCTCTATGCAGACTGCACAATGATCAAAGTCTGGGTCTGTTTCCTGCAACAAAAAGCAAAGGAACAAAAATCACATGCTGAATGTACATAAATGGTGGAGATACAATTCAGCTAAGAATTTTTCTGTAGCAACTATGGTAAACAGTGGTTATAAAGAGAAAATTATTAAAAATAATTTAATACATTTTCATTTGCTTAACTATATTGACCCAAATTATATGTAAGCCAATCTATTTTGTTTTAAAATTATGTTGTAACAATCTCTACTAATTCTGTTTATATGTCTTCTGTTTACGGTTAAGTCAGAATTCTAATCTTTCGAAGATTCCTATCAGCTATCACCTTGGATCATCACCATTTCCCTCTCCTCCCCTCCTTTCTACCGCACTTCACATTTATCTAAATCTGTTTTACAATCTGGGTCTTCATCAGGATGCTCACTAATCACATCCCTAAGTACAGACAGGAAGGATGGTGAGCCCCCAACAGACTGCTATCCAGAGACCACCCCAAGTCCAGGAGCTTGTGTATTGGTCACAGACTTGGGGTAGAGAAGAGTAACTGGCAGACTCCACGCTGGGTCTTTACCAACAGTCACGAAGCATCAGCCAGGTGTTTCGGCATCAGGTTAATGGATTTTCTTCCTCCTGGGGCAGAAGGGGTTCTGCCTGAGTGGTCAAAAAAATGAAACATGCCAGGAACCTAAGCCAGGAAAGGTATGACTATTTGCCGTGTCATTACCACTTTGACTGAAACTCAGTGGACAACTCTTGGCAGGACCAGGAGGTACAAACTAAGATCTATTTGCTTGAAAAATTAAAGGAAATACAGCTTTGGGCTGGCCTGTGGTACAAGTCAGATGGGTAGGTTAGATGAGCTCCAGGGAATTTAAAACTAATGTGACAGCTGAAGGCTACCAGGCCAAGAAAGCATTTATACTGGTTACTCCTCCTCTGGGGTTAAAGTATAATTGTTTCTATTTTTTTCCTTTTCTCTTTCCTTAGTATATTATGAATTTCACTATAAATGTCTCCACCTTCTGAAGCTATGTCAAAGGCAACTAGATATGGTGATGTCAAGGCAATGAGAATAAAAATGGGTAAAGTCCAAGAGAGTGGTAAAACTTAGGAAGACCAAGAATCATCTGAAATGATCCTTGCAGACAGAATTCTCTGTAAATATTAGAGTTGGGTATGGGGCAGGAGACACTTCTGGTTTATGCCTTTTGAGATATACTTTTTTCATTCTAGATAACCTTGAATACATTGAATGTAGGGTTTAGCATTAGGTGCTATTTTGTCCTTCTAGAAGAGAAGCAGTGCTCTACCATAACTTGAGATCTGACTAGGGAACTCTGGTTAGAGGTCTCAGCAATAGCCTCTTGTCACTGCCTCCTTGATTTGGTCCCCTCAAGCCATCAGGCCCAACCCTAACAAACTGCTTAACCACTGTAAAGAGAGCACCTTGTTAGGTGGATTCTCTCAAATGTAGGTATTCAATTCTCCATTTAACTGGTGAAGAAACAAAAGAGGCACAGTAAAGTCACAGGAAGTATAGGAAGAAAATGCACATCTCCTGGCTATTTAATATACAAATTGCCCCATTAGAGTGCTTTGAAAATGTATGCCAGGTTTTAGCAGAAGAAAACTGCAGAAAAACACTGCTAGTAGTCTAGTGACACCAATAATGGCAAGAACGTTTGAAGTCCAGGAAAGCTGGAGGGCTGTCTGAAGGGCTTCCACATGGCAGGCATAACAAGAAGAGAAGATAGTTCAAAACAAAGTATTAGGGAGTACACCTGAAGAAAACAATAATCTTAACAAATGACACATGAACAATTAGGGTGTACTCTTTTCCACCAAACTGATTATTTTTATAGTGCTAAAGTTATTTCATTACTGTACCTTATCACCTTTTTTTACTGTTCTGGTTGTCAATTTACTGATGGCTTTCTTGGCTGCATCTCCAAGACGACGCTGTAAAAATTGCAAATACAGACATTAAGTCTAAGATCTCTGAATGTCCTTTATTTTTAAACAATTAAAAGTATAAAGTTCCTATTGTTCTACCTCTCCATGTCACATAAAAGAATCCTAAAAAAGCAATTAAAAAATTAGAAGAACTGGCAGCTGTACCGCAGATTCAGCACTCTGAATAAAAAATGTATATAGTGAAAAAAGTCAGGTGTTATAATCACTGTTGCATTTTGTGTTTAATAAACATATGCTACTCTGGGAGGTGGAGGCGGGTGGATTGCTCAAGGTCAGGAGTTCGAAACCAGCCTGAGCAAGAGCGAGACCCCGTCTCTACTAAAATAGAAATTAATTGGCCAACTAAAAAATATATATAGAAAAAATTAGCCGGACATGGTGGCACATGCCTGTAGTCCCAGCTACTTGGGAGGCTCAGGCAGAAGGATTGCTTGAGCCCAGGAGTTTGAGGTTGCTGTGAGCTAGGCTGACGCCACGACACTCTAGCCCAGGTGACAGAGTGAGACTGTGTCTCAAAAAAATAAATAAATAACTAAATAAACATATGCTATATCACGCATTATCAAAATGTACTTCTTGTACACCCCAGAGCCCCTATCACCGCTCTAGTGGCTTTCTTATCCTGCTTGAGAGGATGACCATGACCAAATATGTACAGAGTCTTAGGAAATGGAAACGCCTGATGCTCCTCAAAACTTCTCATCACATCACCAACTGCGAGAGAGGGACACAGTCCCGGCTCTGCCTCTGGCTCTACTACTACTATGCTCGGTATTCTTAGGAAGGTGCACTTATCTTTCCTGGTTTCAGCTGTTCTGATCTATCTGCAAGGCTTAAGTCAGAGAATCTCCAAGGCTGGATTTACCAGACACCCTGCTAGACACTGCTATGCTAGCACTGCTTGACACCAACGACCCAAAGAGGAAAAGACAGCACCCCCTAACCTTGCAAAGTTATCTGAAGTGGGAAACAGTTAATGTACAACAGAGCAGGCAACCAGGTGGGGTAGGACAGGGCAAAGGAGAAACCGTCAGGGAAGCCTTTCAGGAAACAAGGCCTGAGCCAAGACTTGGAAAGCTATGTAGGAAGGAGTTAGATAGGAGAAGCACAGGGCTAGGAAGGGAGATTCTAGACAAAGGAATGGTCAGGTAAAGACAACAGGTATGAAGCACAGGACACAACGGAAAGTACGTGTCACCATAACCCCAAGGTGAGCACAGGTGGTGCTGTTCAAAGTAGAATGCCCCGTGAGGTAGAAGGCATTAACACTCACACGGGACCACAGGCACACTGGGAGGGAGGGCACTCTAGACACAACTAGATCCCCAGCTGTGGGAAGAGGCAGATGCTGAAGGAGCAAGGTAGGTTAAGAAAAATTTTAGGAAAAATTTAAAAATACACAAAAGAGAACAATTTAATGAAGTCTTCCCTATGTATCATTTAACTTCAATTATCAATATATTACCTGTATTTTTCATGCATTCCTCATCTTTAGTGTGTTAGAGGATTTTAAAGCCTAGCGCAAGCGTCGTATAATTGTACCCACTATCTTCACTACACATTTCTTAACACATACGGGCTTTTGTTAGATGCCACTGTCGTACCCAACAAAATTAACAATAATTAATCAACATTATCCAACACGCAGACTATACTACTACAATTTCCCAGGTTGTCTACATGATGTCTTTTAACAGAGGGCTAGTTTGAATCAACATACAAAGTCCACACATGGCACTCAGTTGTGAAGTATCTCAAGCTTCTTGTCCTCTGAGGCCCCTTTAAACAGCCTTATGGAGACATAATAGACTTAAAAGAAACTACATAGGCTGGGTGTGGTGGCTCACACCTGTAATCCTAGCACTCTGGGAGGCTGAGGCAAACGGACTGTTTTGAGCTCAGGAGTTTGAGACCAGCCTGAGCAAGAGTGAGACCCCGTCTCTACTAAAAATAGAAAGAAATTAATTGGCCAACTAAAAATATATAGAAAATATTAGCTAGGCATGGTGGCGCATTCCTGTAGTCCCAGCTACTTGGGAGGCTGAGGCAGAAGGATTGCTTGAGCCCAGGAGTTTGAGGTTGCTGTGAGCTAGGCTGACACCACAGCACTCACTCTAGCCCGGGCAAGGGACTGAGACTCTGTCTCAAAAAAAAAAACTAGAAAGAAATTAGGTGGACAACTAAAAATGTATATATAAAAAAAAATTAGCTGGGCATGGTGGTGCATGCCTGTAGTTCCAGCTACTCGGGAGGCTGAGGCAGGAGGATCACTTGAGTCCGGGAGTTTGAGGTTGCTGTAAGCTAGGCTGACGCCACGGCCCTCTAGCCCAGGCAACAGAGTGAGACTCTGTCGCAAAAAAAAAAAAGAAAAGAAAAAAGAAACTGCATATATTTAAAGTCTACACTTTTGTTTCCATGACCTGACCTAAGAAAACATAACAATTAAGGCGGTGTATCTATTATCCCCAAATTTCTTCGTTCCTCTTCCTAATCGCTTCCTCCTGCCACCCTACCACCCATCCCTCCATGATCTACTTTTTGCTACTACAGTTGTCATTTTCAACTGTTTTATATAAATGGAATGATACAGTATGTATTATTTTGTGTGTGGTTTCTTGTATTCAGCATAATTATCTTGAGATCAATCCATGTTGTTGCATGTATCAATAGTTCACTCCTTTCTAATGTTACATAGTATCCCATGGTATGAATGTACCACAATTTCTTCATTAGTTCATCTATTAATGAGACATCTGTACTATTTGCTAGTTTTGGGCTGTAATGCATAAAGCTGATAACATTCTTTACTTGTATAAGCACTATAATTCTTTGTACGGACATATGCTTTCTTTTTGCCTGGGGTAAATACTTATGAGAGGGCTTGTATGATAGGTGTCTGAATTTTATTTAAGAGACTGGCAAAGTATTTTCCATGGGAACGTACTATTTTATATTTCCAGCAGCGATGCATGAAAATCAGTTCCTCCACATCCTCACCAAAACTTGGTATGGCCATTTTCATTTTGCCATTTTAATAGGTGCATAGCATCATCTCCTTAGTTTTTTCTTTTTTTTAAATTTTTTTCTCTGAGACAAAGTCTCACTCTGTCACCCAGGCTAGAGTGCAGTGGCATCATCATAGCTCACTGCAACCTCAAACTCCTGGGCTCAACTGATCCTCCTTCCTCAGCCTCCCAAGTCGTTGGGACTACAGGTGTGTGCCACCATGCCTGGCTAATTAGAAAAATTTTTTTTGTAGAGACTGGGTCTCACTATGCTGTTCAGGCTGGTCTCAAACTCCTGACCTTAAGTGATCCTCCCACTTCAACTTCCCAAGTGCTAGGATTATAGGCGTGAGCCACCGTGCACAGCCTACATTAATTTTGGAATGTTAAATCAACCTTGCATTCCTGGGATAAACACCACCTGGTCGTGATGAATTATCTTGTATATATATTTTTGGATATGATTTGCTAAAATTTTGTTTAGAATTTTTGAATCTATGTTCAAGAGGGATTTTAGTCTGTAGCTTTCTGTTCTTCTAATGTTTCTGTCTGGTTTTAGGAATGATGCTGGCTTCACAGAAAGAAATGGGAGGTGTTCTATCCTTTTTAGTTTTCTGTGTAGGTTGAACATTTAAAATCCGAAAATGCTCCCAAGTCTGAAACTTTCTGAGTGTCAACATGATACCCAAAGGAAATGCTCTTTGGAGCATTTTGGATTTTCAGATTTGCAATGCTCAGCCATTAAGTTTAATGCAAATATTCTAAAATCTGAAAAAAATCTGAAATATGAAACACTTCTGATACAAAATATTTCAGATCAGGGATACTTAGCCTACAGTTTGTTTAGAATTGTTATTACAACTGACTCTTGAACACAGGGGTTAAGGGGATCCACCTCCGGCACAGTAAAAAAATCCATGTACAACTTTTGACTCCCCAAAAACTTAAGTACTAATAGCCTGTTGGCTGGAAGCCTTACAGATAACATAAACAGTCAATTAACACATATTTTATATGTATTATACAGTGTACCCTTACAATAAAGTAAGCTAAAGAAAATGCTATTAAGAAAATCATAAGAAAAAGATAACATATTTACTATTCACTAAGCAGAAGTGGATCATCACATAAGGGCCTTCATCCTCACTGTCTTCACACTGAATGGGCTTAGGAGGAGGAAGGGTAGGTTTCGTGGAAGGGGGGCAGGACAGAAAGGAACACTCAGTGTAACTTTATGGAAATACATGGTAATTTTGGTCTGATGTTTTTGCTTTTTCATTTCTCTAAAAATGTTTCTATAAGGTACTAATCCTAATGTTTGCTTTAGTTTTGTTGCCCGTAACATAGAAGGGTCCACGTTGTAAAAGTCAAAAACGGTCCTAAATAACTGGAACCCTTACGCCACACTATCTAAAGTCAATTTGTTTTCTTGCACTAATTTTTCTGTCTTCTTCATCATCGATGGAAGCACTCGTTTCCTTAAAGCTGTCCTCTATTAATTCCTGTGGTGTGGTGTCTATTTGCTCTTGAATTTCTCCTAGATCTGTATCTTAAAATCCTTCACCCCTTGCCCCCCCCTTTTTTTTTTTTTACCATATCCACAATCTCTTTCATGATTTCCTTGACTGGCTCTGTCATAAATCCTGTTAAGTCATGCACAACATCTGGACAGAGTTTTGCTTGTAGGAATTTCTTGGGGGGGGGGGCTTGATGACTTTCATGGCTTTTGCAGTAACAACAACAGCATATTCAATGGTGCAATCCTTTAGTGATGTTCTATCAAGATCCACAGCATTAACAATCCTTTCATCAGCGTACTACGTGTAACGAACCTTGCCCCGGTCTAGAGTCTGAATTAAAGACATTGTGTTTGGAGACAAGAAGACCAAGTAGACACCTTTGCTGTTGTACTCATGGTGTTCTGGGTAGCCAGAGGCATTATCCAATATCAAAAGAACTTTAAAAGGCAGTCCTCTACTGGGTAGGTAGGTACTTACTAACTTCAGGGACAAAGCACCAATGCAACCAATCTAGAGAAAGGGTTCTTGCCTTCCAGGCTTTCTTACTGTACAACAGAAACTGGGAGATGGTGTTCATCTTTTCCCTTCAGGGCTTGGGGGCTAGCAGCTTTATAGATGAAGAGTGTCCTGATAATACACTCAACTGTACTTACATAAAACAGTAGAAGTAGACTGTCTCTTTCTGCCTCAAATCCTGGCTCTCTTCTCTTCCTTACTAATAAATATCCTTTGTGACATTATTTTCCAAATAGGGCACTGCTGTAGACATTAAAAATCTCTTGAGGTAAATATCCTTTCTCCCTAACATTGTCTTAATGGTACATGGAAACTTGTCTGCTGCCTCCTGATTGACAGAGCTGCTTTTGCTGTTACCCTGACATTTTTTGAGCTAAACCCCTTTGTAAAATTTTCAAACCAACCTTTCCTGGAATTAAATTCTGCAGCTTTAGATCTTTTCACTTTTCTCTTGAGTTGTCATATAATGACTTCATTTTCTCTCTCATGGAGTCTATGAG
Source organism: Lepilemur ruficaudatus (assembly GCA_963574885.1). Lineage (NCBI taxonomy): Eukaryota > Metazoa > Chordata > Mammalia > Primates > Lepilemuridae > Lepilemur > Lepilemur ruficaudatus. The sequence goes on along the minus strand of CAUYRT010086712.1, from coordinate 9,182 downwards.
ATTTTCTTATAGCAATCTTGTACCCACATAAAAGGTGCAAAAGGTATTTCACAAAAAGTACAAGATTTTTGCACCTGCTGGCATAGCTGTAGCGATACCTGCACGGTTCCTTTTTTGTTGTCGTTGTTATAGTGGTCCTTACACTGTATTCATTCATCATGAAATGGCAGACACCTGTAGCAGCAGACCTCAAGCTACAGTATGTATAAAGTAGTGCAACTTTTTCTTGTAATGTCATGACTTTTCTTTGCTTCTTGGGAACACATCAAGCATCACAAAAGACACTTCATATGGATCCCATGTTGTTATTCAAGATTGTACTAAACACAATGAAAAGTATGCAAAAACCACAAGAGATTGCTTCTACTATGAAAATTTACTGAAGGGATGAACTGCTTATGAGGAGAGATGATTACTATTAGATGGCATTTGCAATGCATACTCATGACAGTGCTTGCTGCAACAGCAACAGTAGGTGGCTACAAAATTATTACATTAATACAGTATATACTAAAGTTAATTTTAAGCACTTATGATTTAACACTGCATCTTTAAGTTTCTTTACATTCCTATCTACTGTGAGTGGCACCATGTAATCTGTGTTTGTGTGCGTAAGCTTTGAAAATTTTAACGTATTATATAACAGACTACTGAGTATTTTTGGTATTAAATGATAAAATAGAATAGTATCTACATATATTTTATTCATGACATACCTAACTTTTCTGGTATTTCCAGGCTACACAGGTCATCTGATTTTTCAAATTGTCACAAATCTCCGAAAAATGTTCCAATATATTTATTGGAAAAAAAATTTGCTTATAAGTGTATGTGGACCTAAGTAGGTCAAATCCATGTTGTTCAATAGTCAACCGCATGTATTTCTGAAATATTTGGAAGACTTCACAAAAAAAATCACTTGTACCTTGAGTTTTCTTATTTGCAAGTTTTGAAATTACAAATTCAATTTTCTTTATAAACATATGGCTATTTCTCTTAGCACTTTGGCAGCCTGAAGCAGGAGGATTGCTTCAGGCCAGAAGTTCAAGACCAGACTGCACAAGAGTGAGATTCTGCCTGTACAAAAAATAGAAAAACTAGCTGGGCATGGTGGCCCTCACCTGCAGTCCCAGTTACTTGGAGGCTGAGGCAGGAGGATGGCTTGAGCCCAGGAGATAGAGGCTGCAGTGAGCTATGATGACGTCACTGCACTCTAGCCTGGCCAACAGAGTGAGACCATGTTTCAAAAAAAAGAAAAAGAAAGACTAAGCAGGTAAAACTGACAGACCCTAGTGCATGACTGCTGTGGAGGCACAAGGGAAGGAGAGTCCAGACTTTGAGCTAGGTGACTGGCTGTGTGGGAGGGCCACCGCGTCAGATTAGGGAAGATCCAAATGCAGAGCGCAGTTGCTGGTGGCAGGCACAGGTCAGCCTTCATCAAGCTCTATCTAATTAGAGATCTCTCACAAATATTTGGATACAGTCCTTTCCACCTCTGAATTTTCAAAATCTCTTGTAGCAAAAGTAAAAAAATATCTTTTCTCTGCATTTGATATGTCAAATACCTTCTCTGTAATATTTTTCTTTGGACTTGGCTTCAGTACTTCCACCTTCTTCTGAATTATCCCTTGAGTTTTTAATCCTTCCTTCAGCATTTCCCATCACTTTGTGACAGGTGAATCTCAGGCATGGTTGTGTGCACATGTGTGTGTGCATGTGGGTGTGTATAATTTGGTCTCTTACTTGAATTTGTTTAAAAGCCACTATTTTCTTCTCTTGGTTCTAATACTATTTGCCTCCCTACTGACTCTCAAATACTTAAGATGAAGCAAAAATTCCTTTCATGAACATCACTTACGTTCACCTAAACACCATGCCATTAAAGTCACTGTGTTTTTAAGGTGTGGTCCATGGGGCAAAGGCATTAAATCTACCTTGGGCACTTATTATTAAATAGTAATATAAAATGATAATGATATTAATAGTAACTAAGATTTATTCAGTATACACCATGTGCTAGGTACTGTTCTAAGCCCTTTACATGTACCTACTCAGATAACCTTCACAATCATTTTATGAGAAAGGAAGTACATTACCTATATTTTACAATAGAGACTGAAGCACAGAGAGATTAAGTAATTTGTCCACATTGAAGGCTGGCAAGTAGGCTCCATCCAGACCTGCTGAACTAGCCAGTAGGGGTTCTTGGGAATTTGTAAATTTAACAAGTGCCCTCCCACCAAAAAAGGAAAAAGAGCTCCCACATGACTTCTGTATATGAAAGTCTGAGGCTCACTACACTAAGTACAAACTACCAACCGTACTGTCCGGAGCGTTTTCCCATGACACTTACCTACTCATTTTCTAACTTCTGCCTGTGCCCTTGTTCCCTAGAGTCCTCAAGTTTCTACCCCATCACACAGAATGTTAGAAATGACAAAACCATAAGGATGCATTATTTCATAAAGGAGAAAAACCAAGCCCCAGAGAAATCTGAGGGGATCTGTCTGAAGTTAGTAAAAGTGCTGGGATCAGAACTCTACGTCTCCTTTCTAGTCCAGTTCTTCTTCCACTATAAAATGCTTAAAAGGCTTTGTACATCACAAAACAGGAAAGGATTTGATAATCAGGGGCCAGATTATCTTACCTTACTTGGTCAAAGTTGATAATAATATCAATTTGAACACTTCTATATTTGAATGTAAAGTGTCACAATATTTGAATTGGAAAAAATAACTTAACACAACTCATACTGCTTAATCTAATAGGAAAAAGTTGTTCAAAGCCAGAAAGTCTGCAGCATTTTGAGGACAGGTTACTTTGATGAATCTTATCTCAGGTTATTTCCTTTAGTAATCAGAACTCTCCCATAGAAATTTATCAGCATAGTGTAGGGTTTTCTTATTTTAAACACTTGTGAAATCCAGGTGCTGTGAATATAATTTTTTCCTGATTTAAAGTGTATTGTAGTCTATACCCTCGTACATTCACTCTCTCATAATTACCACCATTTTTTCCCCCAAAAGAAGTGTCTGTAGCCCACATTTTTTTTTTTTTTTTTGAGACAGAGTCTCACTCTGTTGCCTGGGCTAAAGTGCCATGGTGTCAGCCTAGCTTACTGCAACCTCAAACTCCTGGGCTCAAGTGATCCTCCTGCTTCAGCCTCCCGAGTAGTTGGGACTACAGCTTGTGCCACCACATCTGGCTAATTTTTTCTATTTTTTTTAGTAAAGATGGGGTCTCACTCTTGCTCAGGCTGGTCTCGAACTCCTGATCTCAAGCAATCCTTTTGCCTCAGTCTCCCAGAGTGCTAGGATTACAGGCATGAGTCATTGCGCCTGGCCCTTTAGCTCTTTTTCAAGGAACTATTGGCCTGTGCCCCTGACTGCCGCCCTCTAGCTCTCTACATAACCTTACTTATTATCTTCCTTTGCTCTTCAATATTTCCCTCTCCCTAAGCCTTTCCCATCAGAAAAAAAAATCTTATATCATTCCACTGCTTAAACACCTGGATGACTCCCTACTGCTTAGAGAATAAAGTCTAAACTTCCTAGCATGTGACTCTAGCCTTTCATTCTCTAGTGACAGTTACTCATCTGATATCAGTTTCCCACTCCTCCTGAAGTTCCAGCCACTCAACTTTCTCTCCTTTTATCTCTGTGGAAAATGACTCTTTTCCCTGATTATCCTCCCAGTCTCTGTCTGACGAAGTCTTATTCATTCCTTAAAATTCAGCTCAAATGCTACTACCTTCTCTGTGATGTGTCCTCAACTCAACAATAGTATCATTCTGCTCAAAAACAACAACATATACCACACAGCATGTTGATGACATCCGTTTGCCTTCCCCAAAGAATGTAAGCTCATTGTTAAATTTACTCAAACATCCACTGAGTCAGCATGATGTGCCAGACCCCATGCTAAACCCCAGGATACAGAAATGAATATTTTCAACTACTATCATCTTAAGAGCATATTTTGTGCTAAAAAAATCAAATTTTAAGCTCTTGATACATAACATTTAGAACATATACAGTCCCTGTATATAGTCAGTTTTATTTATATAAGTTGATCATAATAACAGGATATAAAAAGGAAGATATCAGAGTATTTGCAGTATCTTTAAAAATTGGTAAAATAACTTTTTAGCTCAAACATCCATCCTACTTTGCCAGTTCCCTGGAACTGTTAATCCCTAATAAAGAAAATTCATTCTACCATCCAACAATGACAAAAGTAGTATGGTTCTTTTGACCATATAATCCTTTCCTAGAGGAAAAATCTCAACAGTATATACATATACAATACTTCCTTCCTCTTAATTTGAAAGGAAAAAACTTTTGAAACCACCATTTTCCAAAGATTAACTATATATATGCAAATTATCAACCTTCCCCCCACACGAACATTCAGTGTACTTCCCACACCCTGACATGCAAAGTGCATTCTCCAATTAGCTACTTAGTGACCTTCCAAGATGAACATGGACAATAAAAGCATAGTTCCTTTCAGCAACTTTGAGATATTTATAAAGTCTACGAATATTATATACATGTAATGGCAAGAAGATCTGTTTTTTTCCCTGAGGCAGAGTCTCACTCTGTTGCTCTGTTGCCCAGGCTAGAGTACCGTGGTGTCAGCCTCGCTCACAGCAACCTCAAACTCCTGGGCTCAAGCGATCCCCCTGCCTCAGCTTTCTGAGTAGCTGGGACTATAGGCACACACCACCATGCCCGGCTAATTTTTTTCATTTTTATTTATTTTTATTACTTCTTTCTTTTTTTTTTTTTTGAGACAGAGTCTGGCTCTGTTACCCAGGCTAGAGTGCCATGGCGTCAGCCTACCTCACAGCAACCTCAAACTCCTGGGCTCAAGTAATCCTTTTGCCTCAGCCTCCCAAGTAGCTGGGACTATAGGCATGCACCACCATATATATTTTTAGTTGTCCAGATAATTTCTATTTTTAGTAGAAATGGGGGTCTCGCTCTTGCCCAGGCTGGTCTCGAACTCCTGACCTCAAAAGGATCTTGCCACCTTGGCCTCCCAGAGTGCTAGGATTATAGGTGTGAGCCACCGTGCTGGCCAAGAAGCTTTTATCTTAAAGTAAATGCATTGTTTTATTTTAAGGTAAATGTATACTTAGAAATTGTATGCATTTTCACAAAGAATTTTCATAAAACATTCTAAACTCACGAGTGTACTAGGTTGTAGAATTTTTTATAGCTGTCCTATTCCTCAACAGTAAAATTAAAATTTTATTGTTCTGTTTTAGTAATCAAATTTGACTACTTTGGAATTAAAGGTGCAATATTAACCATGTAATTGTTAAAAATTTTACATTTCTCAGAAAACCCTTAGGGACCCTTTCAAAACAAATGTACCAAGCATCTACTCTTTCGTGTGAAGTAACTATCACTGACTTAATTAGAAGGTGGCATTTAAGTTATACTATCAGCCATCATCTAAGCTATCTGTGCATAAAGACAGTATTTACGTGCACTCTGACGGATTTTCAGGAAGAGCAAACCACAGACACTTAGCAGTAAACTAAAAAGCCAAAGTATCAGATTCTCATAAACATGTAAAATGGTCTCAATTGTGAGTTTTATACTGTACACAGAAAGTTATTTACAATGTATGACTCTCCTTGGTAGCACATTCTGTAGAAAGAACTGTTTCTTGATTAACAGTTTGTGGGAGAAAATCAGAGTCTCTCCTTAAACTCACTGTTTTTTCTTTGCTAATAGTTCTGGTTTCTCTTTTAAAATAGCCAAAGGTTTCAACCAGTCGAGTTGCTGCCACCTTCCTATTAAACTTTAATAAGCTAAGCTTTTTAAGCCACATAAAAATTTCATCAAGCATTTCTAACCTTAGGGAAAATGGAAGGAGGAAAAAAGGTCAGAACATCACTTTCCACTAAAGCAGCGTCTGGAGAGGGATGCTCTGGAAGGAGCCTGTGTGCAGTCAGCCACAAAACAAATGGTAGGAAGCAAGCCCCTGCTTGCGGCCCGCACCAGATGGTGATTCCGTTTACTCCTTCATCACACACAGGTCCCACACTGGGTGCTAATTAAAGCACTATCTTCCAATAGCAGGCTCCTGGGACAACTATCTGAGCTTTGTTTCCCCCAGTCCTACGGCTGTGCTACATTCAATGCATTTCCATAGGGCTGTCCTGTCAAAAACACCCTTTCAGAGCAGCTCCTTATCATTCTACTTTCAGTGTTTCATATGGCAACATATTCAAAAAACAAACCTGTAGTTTAAAAAGACGTAAATCGCATGTTGTAGTATGGAAAAATGAGGTGGGTTGTCTAGGGACCTGGAGATTTGAGGCACACAGGGTGGTGAGTTCCCGGGGCTTCCTTATTGCCTCCCACACACATCACAGACTACATGCTGCAGAAGCTTCCAACCCAGAAGTGACAATAGGGACAAAAAAAAAAAAAAAAAAGAGCCCCCAAAATCCTGGCTCCCCTAGCCAAAGTACTGGGAAAAGAGTGGCCTAACATCAGAAAACCTTTTGTGCAATACCTGTTCTACTCCAGCCAAATGCCTAAGGGAAAATTGCACTTTTACCAGGGCCCAGGGGGAAGATGCCCTCCCAGACCAGCTCCTCAGGAAAGCAAGTGGAGCACACTAATCCAACACCCAGTCCAAGCGCAGAACATACATTTTTTTCAAGCCCCCATGAAACATTCACCAAAACAGACCCCGTCCTACATCATAAAACAAACCTCAAGAAACAGAAAAAAACTAAAGTCATACAGAGTACTTCCCTGATCATACGGAATCAAACTAGAAATCGGTAACATTTAAGATCATAGCAAAATCTCTGAACAACTGGAAATTAAAAAATATTCTTCTAAATAATATCTGGGTCAAAGAGGAAGTCTCAAAAGAAAACATAGGTAGAACTCAATGAAAATGAAAACGTATCAAAATTTGTGACACAGCTAAAGAAGTCCTGAGAGAGATTCACAGCTCAAAATTCTTACGTTAGAAAAGAGGGAAGGTTTCAAATGAAAGGATCACAGATGAACGTAAAGCATAAAACTATAAAACTTTTAGGAAAAATTAGGAAATCTCTGGGATACCTAGGGCTAAGCAGAGTTTTTAGATTTAACACCAAAAGCTATGGTTCATTAAAGTAAAAACTCCTAAATTAAACTTCATCAAAACCAAAAATTTTTGCTCTTCAAAAGACTTCGTTAAGAGGTTGAAAAGACAAAGACTGGGAGAAAGTATTTGCAAACCACATATCTGACAAACGACTTGTATTTAGAATATATAAGAGCCCTCAAAACTCAACAGTAAAAGACAAACAATCTACGTAGAAAACGGGCAGAAGATACGAATGGACATTTCAGCGAAGAGGATACACAGAAGGCAAATAAGCACATGAAAAGATGTTCAACATCAACAGCCATTAGAGAAATGCAAATGAGAGCCACAAGGAGCTGTTACTACACACCTAGCAAAATGGCTAAATAATAATAATAATACCACCACCAAATGCTGTTGAGAATGTGGAAGAAATGGATCAGTCATACATCTCTAGTGGGAATGTATAATGGTACAGCCACTTTGAAAAAGAGTAGCGCAATTTCTTCTAAAACTAAATATGTGCTTACCATAATCCAAAAACTGCACTCTTGAAATTTACATTGCACTCAGAAATTGACACATTTATCCTAGGCAAATGAAAACTCATGTTCACACAAAAACCTGTAAATGAATGTTCATAGCTGCTTTATTTTTAAGAGTCAAAATTTGAAAACGACCCTGATATCCTTCAATGACTGAGTGGTTTAACAAATTGCATTATACCCAAACCACGGAATACCACTCAGCAATAAAAAGGAGTAAACTATTTGCACACATAACAACTTGGATGGACCTCAAAGAAATTATTCTGAGTGAAGAAATTCAAACTATAAAGGTTAAATACTCTATGATTCCATCTACAGAGCATTCTTTTTTTAATTTAATTTTTTATACTTTTTAAAAAAATTAATTTAAATTATAATTTTTATGTATAAAATCAACTCTGCCCTATGAGTTCATACAGAGCATTCTTGAAATGACAACACTGTAGAGAGGGGACAGACGAGTGGTAGCCAGAGGGTAGCAAAGGGAGTAGGAGGTGGCTGTGGCTATAAAAGAACAACACAAGGGGTCCCTGTGATGAAACTGTTCTGTGTCTGACTGTGGTGGTCACACAAATCCATACGTGATCAAACTGCACAGAACACACACACACAAATGAGTACAGGTTAAACTGGAGAAATCTAAAGATTTCAGAGGATTCAGTAACATCAGTGGGTTGTGTCCACGCCAATTTCTGGGTTGTAATGTTTACTAGTTTTGCAAGACATTACCGTTGAGGGAAGAGTATAAGGGACCTTTCCATATTATTTCTTACAAATGAAGTCAATTACAATTATCTCAAAATAAAAGTTCAAAAAAATGTAAAGAACTGGTGTTCCTAACAAAAATGCCTATAACCTGAAACTCATCACAAAGGACCATAAGACATCAGACAAACCCAAATACAAAATAACTAACCTGTACTCTTCAAAAATATCAATGTCACAAAACCAAGTAAGAGAGAAATGACAACTGAATGCACCATACAACCTGATCCAATCGATCTGGGGTTTTCTTAGCTCTAAAGGACATTATTGAGCCAGTTTTACAAAACTTGAAAAAAATCTGTAGGTCAGATAATATAAGTGTTACTTTCCTGATTTTGATAATCATACTGTGGTTATGTATGTGAATGTTCTTATATCTACAAAATACACAATGAAGTATTTAAAAGTAAAGGGGCATCATGTCTCAAACTTACTCTCAAATGGTTTAAAGTATATATATGCACACACATGCATAGAAAATACAGTAAAACATTAACAGCTGGAACATTTGACTGAAGGGAATATTTTGTGCAATTCTTGAAATTTTTTGGTAAGTACCAATTTTTTGGTAAGTCTGAAAGTATCAATAGAAATTATCAAAATAAAAAAAAAATTTTTTTTTTTTGAGACAGAGTCTCACTCTGTTGCCCAGGCTGTAGAGTGCCATGGCATCAGCCTAGCTCACAGCAACCTCAAACTCCTGGGCTCAAGCAATCCTTCTGCCTCAGCCTCCCGAGTAGCTGGGACTACAGGCATGTGCCACCA
>CAUYRT010086707.1:0-19040 GCA_963574885.1 Lepilemur ruficaudatus | reverse complement strand
TCAAGCAATCCTCCTGCCTCAGCCTCCTGAGTAGCTGGGACTACAGGCATGCGCCACCATGCCCGGCTAATTTTTTCTACATATTTTTAGTTGGCCAATTAATTTCTTTCTATGTTTAGTAGAGACGGGGTCTCGCTCTTGCTCAGTCTGGTTTCGAACTCCTGACCTTGAGCGATCCTCCCGCCTTGGCCTCCCAGAGTGTTAGGATTACAGGCGTGAGCCACCGCGCCCAGCCTATGTATTCTTTTTTACGAGCAAGTAAGGCTGGGTCCAGTGGCTCATGCTTGTAATCCCAGCACTTTGGGAGGCTGGGGCACAAGGATAGCTTGCGACCAGGAGTTTGAGACCAGTCTAGGCAAAATAGGGAGACCCCATTATCACAAAAAATAAAAGATTAGCTGGGCATGGTGGCATGTACCTGTGGTCTTGGCTACTCAGGAGGCTAAGGTGAGAGGATTACCTGAGCCCAGGAGTTGGAGGCTGCAGTGAGCTGTGACTGCAGTATTGCACTCTATTGCACCTGGGGAACAGAGCAAGACCCTGTCTCTTAAAAAAAAAAAATAATAAAACAAAAAAATAAAAAACCAAAACAAAAAGTAAGGTAGAAAATGAGTAAAGTCAAAATAAGTTACACCTTCAATAATAATTCAAAATGAGGTAATTTTCACACTTAATGATGGGTAAGAAGGAAAGCTCTGGTGTCAGGATGACTGGATTTGAACCTCAGCTTTTTCACTTTTTGGCATAAATTATTTAGTATCACCAATCCTTCACTTTGTCATCTATAAAATGAAGGTAAGATACTTTAATTAGAGGGTTGTTTTAGGATTAAATGAGATAATATATAGAGAAAGTGAATAGTATTGTGCTTTGCACATATTACGAATATAAAATTAATGTTAACTTATAACAGATAATACTGACATTATTACATTTGCTTCTGCCTCATCACTTCTCAACTCCTAATTTTTGGTGCTAGTACTACTATATTTTCATGATTTATGACCTTGATATTCTGTATTGCCATCATAATTTCCTCCAGTTTTATACTTGGAGTTCTAGAATTAATTGGATTCAATATTCAGTTTTGAATTTTTCGTTGCTTTTTATCTTTACTTTTGTAATTTCCACTTTAATTTCATTATATTTCATCATGTCTTTTTGGAGCTTCTTTTGAAAAAATTTAATTATGCTTTACTGATTATCCTCCACATATGACTCAATTATGGTGATTTGCTTAATTTCCTCTTCCCTCCAAACTGGATTTTTAATCTATCTTTATGAACTTTTTAATTTAATATTTATTTTTTTCTCATTTTTATATTTTCAAAAAAATGATTATATGGCTGTCATGCCATATTTTCATATTGCTTGTATGTGACATAAACTGTTTTACCCAGACTTTCTATTTAATTTGAAATGTGTCTTATCACCCTTTCATGTCATTTTTTTCCTCATTTAGTCGTTTCTTTAGATGCTATAGGATATTGACATCTATTAATATCTACTTTTCCATAGCCTTGGGATGAGAGGATGGGAAAAGGCAAGAACCTGACGGTTAAGAATAGCCTTTGATGGATGCTAGATTCTGATTACTCTTCTGAGATACCGTTAAATATCCTATAGCAAAGCAGACATCATTCAGCTAGGTATGTAGTCCACTCTCCTTGCTGTGCTATATTTATTCTTGCCTAGCTACTATTTAGTGCAGAACCCTAGAAAATGGAAAGTCCAAGTTGCTGAGCCTCTTTGGTATTGGTTGAAATTCCACATGTCAATGGATTTTCTTATAATTTTCTTTTATATAAGTGTATGTTAAGTATATTTCTCCCCACATTAAGGCATTGGTGAGACATTTTTTCCACTAATTTCTTTTTTTCAAAAATGCTTCTAAGAGTTTGGAGAGTTTTGAAAAGGTACGTTCCATAAATGATTGTTACATAATCCATCATTTCTCTCCACCCCTCAAGATATGAAATTATACTAAATTTATTATGCCAGAAATCTGTAATTTAAAAAAAATCCAGTTCTGACATATCATATGAGAATATTGCCTTCATTTTTATATAGTCTTTTCTCCTGAATTTATGACATGTATATGTAAGTAACCCTTTCCTTGGCTGCTTTTGACTGTATTTCTCATACTATATTTTATTCATTTTATTAGGTATTGGGGAGAGAGCTCTTTGGTCATGTTTTACTTTAGCTTATTCACCCAGAAGTCTTTTTAATGTTATACAAAAAATTATCTACTTTTAGAGATTTTAATATTTCAAACAGAACACATAAAAACTCTATGTGTCTACATTTGTAAAAACTTCCAGCTATTTTTTATTGATGTGGATCTGAAATAATTATGCTAAAATATTTTGACTATCAAAATGAAGAACTTTTCATATCAATTCTAAAACAATCCATTTTGTGTTTGTGTCTATACAGAATCTTAACAACTTTGATTTTATTATAAATAATTAGCTAATCAATTAATTGTACATCTTTAAATATAAATTAAATAGACTTGAGAGCTGCTGATTAAGAGTTATTTTTGTGCTCCAAATACTTATAGAATAGGACTATATTTATGGTAGAAAATGTTATATTTTGAGGACTACATTATTAAACTCTTCAGGGTTCCTATTCATAAAATTCCTGGTTGCCTCGAGTTGACTGGTACTTAGAAATAAAAATATAAGAGGTTGTGGAAAAGGATGGCATCATTTGGGCAAATGCAGTGTTCCTAAAGGAGTAACTGTCCCCTCTTCTCTTTGGGTGGATGGAGAGGAACAAGACATTGGATTGTCAGGAAATGGTGATTTTCTTTTCCCTGAATACTATGAGTCACTGAGCCAAAAAGAAAAAGAAAAAAAGAAAGACTTGATGCTGGTGACAGGGACAGAAGAGATGGAAGAACTGAAAGAGTGTCAGGAGACAGCCCTCATACCCCAGTCCCTGACATAGTAAGAAATAAGGCTTGAATTTCCCATGAGTGTGGGACTACTATTGCAGCAGAGTAGTCACCCCTCCTCCCGTAGATATGGAAGCATAAAATTGAGAGTGGGGATACGTAACAGAGGGAATAGCCTGGAAAAAAAAAATGGCAAAAATATTTTCTGTCTCTTTAAAACTTCTCCCACTCTTGTGGGGAACTGCAGCCTGGCCTGCATCCCTGCCTTGGGCAGGTGGTTGAGAGGGGCAGGAGAATGTCTCTTGTTTTTTGTGTTGCAGAAGATAGCTCAGCTGAACTGTTGGCTCCATTAGCTCCATCCGAGGCCAGGTGCCAGGTCTGGGTGGGCCTCCCAAGTGAGAAGAGTTCACAGGCTTTGTCTTCGGCAGAGATGGGAAGATTAGAATCATCAACGACAATAGCCTAGAACTGAAGGCCCTCCCTTTAAAAGCTCTGTGTTTATGCTTATGGACAGGAAAACTGAATTTTGAGATGAGAGTACCAGTTTTCCTCTTTTGCTGGCAAAGTAATAAACTTCTCCTTCCTCTTCCTCAAACCATTTGTTCTTGTTCTTCTGATGTGGCCTTGAGGACAAGCACTGAGCTTTTGATAACATTATTGTATTTTAAATTTAAGCAATGTTGTTGGTTCTATGTCTCATTCTTTAAGAGCATTGCTTATTGAAAGGGAAAACCATAACAGCAGCAAGAGGATGTATGGAGAACTTCCTCCATGGTGGTAACTAAAGGCAGAGAGAGAAAGAGCCACTGTACCTTAGCCAGATTTTCCTAGAGCGAATTAGATAGGGAGAGAAACTCCAGTATCCTCTAAAGAACTGTCCAATAGACCACATAAACAAATGAGTCAGCATTTGGCCACCAGATACATAGAGAACCAGGAGACAGTCAGTACTATAAAAGGAACTAGCAACAACTAAAAGGGAACCTGTCTCCTGTGACTTAAAGTCATTAAATAAAGAGAATATTTTCTATATTTATAATCTGTTGTCAATAATCTAGATCAAGGGATAAGAAAGAAAAAGACTCAGAGGAATAAGACAGAAAATAATTTCCCCTTCCTTCCTCTGAAAGTACTAGTCTAGGCTACACTAATTAGAGATTTAAATAGGATAGGTAAAAATTTTCATAATTGGCAGTGATTAAAAAGTTATGGGATGAGGCATTGATACCATTAAGGATATGTGCTATTGACAAAACAATAGAACTTCCATGGAGCACAGTTGGTAGTTGTTACTGAAATATAAAAATTTTATGTTCACTTCAATATTTCTCTTGTCAAACAATTACATAACCATTTTGATACAAAAACTTCTAGAAATCACACTAGCAAATGTCCAAATTACTAAAACTTAGGTTTATTGAAATTTCACCAGACTCAAGTAAAACCTCATTGAACACAAAGAAACTTCTATATTGTTTCCTAGAAGCACTTCTACTTCTACCTCTCTACCTCATATAAATGCCTTAAATATGAGCAAACTTTACATTCCTATCACTGAAACCCATGTTCAGGTGGCTCTAGTCAAATTTTATATCTATCTATCTATCTATCTACCTGCCTACCTCCCTCTATATATCTATATAGCTATCTCCCAAATTACCCGTAAACAATGTCTATCAATGTAATCTTTCATCTACTTGGCAGAAATTTGATTTATACATACAATAGGCTGCTTCAATTTATACTAATACTCTGCAATTACAAGCCGTTTTTGAAACAAAACTGCCAAAATGACATTAATAAAAATGTCATTTTCACACTTTATGTTTTTTAAGATTTTATATAATAATTATAGGTCATAAAATATAATTGTACATGATCAAAACCACCTATGTAAAAGCAAAGTTGACATTTTGAAAATTTGTTTCTTTAAAAAATTTTTTTTTTCATTATTATGGGTACATACTAGTTGTATATCTTTATAGGATACATGTGATGATTTGATACAGACATACAATGTGAATTAATCAAATCAGGGTAATTGAAGCATCCATTACTTTAGCCATTTATCATTTCTTAGTGTTAGAAACATTCCAATTACACTCTTTTAGTAATTTTAAAGTATAGCCTAACTTCTTGTTGATTATAGTCACTTTGTTGTGCTATCAAATATTGTTCATTCTATCTAACTAGAAAAGTTGTTTCTTAACTATAGTTAGTGACATATTTGTGGCAAATACCACCAGTACTTATTGATTGAATTGGTGACTTTGAGGTCTATGAACCCTACAACTTCAAAAAAATAATTTGATATTACATAGCCAATTTGAAAAAGCTTTGGTCCTAAGAACTGGTAATACCATTTTAGTTATGTATTTTAGAAAAACTCTCAGTTGTATGAATCAGGAGACATATGCAAAGAGTCCTTATAGCATTGTTCATAATAGCAAAAAAAAAAAAATTAAAAATCCTTAATTTACATAAAGAAGACAATGAATATATCTATTGTGGTATATTCACAATGGGAGATATTATGAAAAGTATGAATAATTGTACTTTAGCTATAGCCAAAAACATGGCTAAGAAAGAAATTTTGAATTATAAAAAGAGAACAAGGCTATAAATAGCATAATGTCTCTTTTTAAAGCTCAAAAAACAAGCAAAACCAGAGGAAATATTGTGTATACATAAAAATGTGATAAATCTAGTTTTTAAAATAATAATAACAATGAAAATGTAGACTAGTGGTTGCATGGGTGGGACATAACATGGCAGGGGAGAAATAGGGATGGTTTATGGAGGATACTTTAGAATATTTTACCTCTTACAGCAAGTCCTTCTAGCTTATTATTCTTCAATAAGTCTGGGCTAGTTTTGGAACTTTCCCCTTTGAAGGATTTCAAATTTGAGAATCAACTCATCAAATCACCACCCTTAGCTACCCTCTAAAAGTTATTTATAAGAAAAATTTATTAATTTATAACATTTTTTAAAAATTACTTTATATTTTATAGTGAGTAATTTTACTATCTGAGGTCTTTAGGAAATCTAAATTTATTACTTGATGCTTTCACTTTTATTCCTATTTCATAATACCTTGTTTACTTTTTTTTTTAATCATGGGCCTATGTTTTTCTTAAATTATTCGCTGTTATGCCAAGGACTTTCTTGGGTACTTTTTCCACCAGAGAGGATTTGTAGTGGATTCTGCTTGTTTCTTGGGTTGCTACCATCCTGAAATCAATTTCTCTTGTCATGAGAGTTAAAGGATGTGGGGTTTTCAGGTTGAGCTTACTGACTTTGCTGTGCATTCAGGTTCTGCAAGGGTAATGTATTATGTGTCCCTGAGAAATCTACCACCTTTGACGGGCTAAGCAATTGCAGCTCTCTGCTCCAGTTTCAGCTTGTTTGTTTGCTTCTGTTTAGGTCCTTGGAGATTTCTGTATTTCCTAGTGAACCTACAAATGTATTAAAAAGAAATACTGTAGGCAGGATCTAGTTATATTTTGGTAGAAGGGACACTTAAACTACATAGTCTTCCATAGTGCTAAGTGTTAAGTCTTGTGATACTTTTTAATCTGGTGTTTTATCTTGAAGAATACCACGGTAACTTCACCCTGAAATCATTTTTATATATACAGACTTCATAAAAATTATAGTCTTTCTAATTTCATTGCCCACATCCAAAATTTAAATGCAAGATACTTTGTGGAAACTGGTGGCCCTTTACTGTGTTATCTTACATGAGCTAGAAATCTATGTCTTACAGAATTCTCTTCTCCAGAGGGTGCTTGATCACAAAAGAAATGTGCAAGTCTGTGCCGAGTTGCACAGACTTCTGTTTACTTACATCACCGGAGTTTTATGCACTGACAGATCTGGATTAAAGATTGTCTTTGTGGGTGTCAGTTTATCCTTGAGTGTTCCATTTGTCCTGTAAGATCCTATTTATCTGTATTTACCTTCCCTTTGCATTTATTTTCTCCCCTAATTGCCTGTCCTTCTGACTTCTGAAGTTGCCATAGACTTCAGGTTCACCCCTAGAAGAAAGGGAATCACATTCAGTAGACTTCTTCATTGTCTCTGATTAGTGACTTTGGTGACTTTTATCTGATCTCTCACTATCTACTTCAGGACTATTATTTTCACAACTTTTCCCATTATTCTGACAAGTCTAATACCTATAACAAATCTCTTATTTCATGTTAATCTTAGTATTTCTGCTTCTCTGAGCAAACTGTAACTGATACAAGAATAATAATTAAAATCAGGAAGAGATCAAAACTTAGTTTGCTGTAACTATTGAATGAACAAATGTATTGAATATATAGATTTTTGTTTGGATCCTAGTTCTGCCCACTACTTTCCCTTTCATCTTGAGCAGTTTATTGAATCTTTCAGAAACTTAAACTTCAAAACTATCCCAGCTGTAAAATGAAGATTGTAATGGCAGTTATGAGAACATGCATTTGGCACAACTTCTGGGACATGGTACACTCTGAGTGAATGTTACTCATTATTATTGTTTTTTATTATTAAATGATTAGAGTTTAAGAGAAGTTCACTATATATTAGCTAAGCTTATTAATGTCATGATTCTGGTGAAATTTAAATGGTTCCTACTTTGGTTTGTAGAAACTCCAAATCTCTTGACGTTACCTTTAAAATTCATGTTTAAAATATGCATTGTCCCTATTCTTTTCTCAGTAAACCCAACAATGATGAAGCATTTCAATGTAAGTTCAAAAATGTGTAACTGCCATTATACTCAGTATTGCCTGGCAGATTAATTCTAATTTTCTAATGAAGACATAAAATTTCTATGAAATAACTATTGCAGCTTATGTAATTCTTTTAACTTTTTAATTACTTGTTAATATATTGTCTAAGGCATTTAATCATAATTTTAATTATATAAGTGATTGTATGCTATGAAAAGAAATATTATAAATTAATTATTTTTAGAACAGTATATAAAGCAACAAAATAATTCACTATTTCCAACTTATAAGTTACAAAAACATATTGATATTTATTATTTTGGATTTAATGAATCATGAAAATCTATAATTTAGAGAAAGCATTTTTAATGTATCATCATGTATTTTAAGAGGTATATTAAATATAAGAATGGACTATGTAAATTAAACCCATAAAAAAGCATGGGCTGCAGCTATAAGATCATAAAGAATATGGACCTAAACATTGTCTTTCATTTTGGACCTAACCCCACCAATGCATCAAATTCACACATAATTACAAGAAGTTTTCATGCTAGAATCTAATTTGTAAGCATTCTCTTTCTTTGTTTCTCTTTCACATACACCTATACACATGTATGTATATTTTTTTATATATCCATATGTTTGAGATTGTCAGTAAGTCAATACTTGAGCAAATTCAGGAGTTTCATATCCAATTCAATCTAATCACATGCCAACCAACTAAGGGAGAAAGAAAGAAGAATCACTTCTGCAACAAAACTTTTTAAATATCAATGATTTGTCTAAAATTTTATAATATTTAAAGAAACAAGCATAATGTTTTGAACTTTGAGAAGAGAATAAGAATGATTTTATCAATAAGATGTTAACATATAGGAAGGAATTAGAATTTATTTATAGAAGTCCTAGTTAAATTTATTCTGTATCAATTACAATAATGCCCCTGATGAGTCTTACAACAAAATGTAGTCTAAATAATATAATAAGGCTTATTATAATCAACTCCAAAGTAATGCACCATTCATACAAATGTGAAGTAGCTATGTGAGAGGCGAATAATATTCTTTCTTGAGATGGATGTACTATCAGATAAAATATGTTCCATTTAGTAGGTAAAGCTGCACGTTTTAAATACCTATAGTGGGTTATAGCAGACTGAGACAGATTGGAACCTGAAAATGGAATCCCTGAAATGGAGTTCCAGTTTCATCACAAAGGTAGAACATTCTAACTAGAAAACACGGAGACAGTGTAACACTTGACGGAAGTCGTTATAATCAATACAATTTCAAGAAATCTCCAGGCATCCCTTCATAAGCTGGTGTAGAAACCCCATGGAAATTCCAGTCCCTATGAGGTTTAATAATCTCACTGCAAGAAAAAAATCTGTGAACAGATATTAGGACACAAGTCATAAGGTTTGGATTTAGCCATAGGATTTGAGTTCCTAACAAAAGTATTTTCAAGACAAAGGAAAGGTTTGTAAAGGGGGTAATAAACTGGTTATCAATATAGGGATTAATCAACTTATCAGAATTGGGATAAAAGATCAAAATGGGTTCATGATCATGGTATGTATTATTGTTGTTCAACTTGAGTAAAAGGAGTTTCTTTCCTACTTTAGGTGCTTTCGAGGACACCACATATTGCACAGGTCTCTTACAAGTGCAAGGAAAGTATCTCTAGGGAAAGTATCTGGGAATAGAATTATAGGGAATGGACTGGTGCAACTTTATCAAATAATGCCAAATCCTTTACAAAAAGACCATGTGAATTTATTCTTCCACCAGCAATGTACGAGAGTTTCCATTCCCAATTGTTTCCAATAATTTCTTTGACTGTTTACACTTTTAAACAATCTCATAACTTTCAAATGATATGTAATTGTGATTTTAATTTTCATTTTTCTGGTGAGCTTTTGCAGCTTTTCTAATGCTCTGTTGGCCATTCATTTTCCTTCTTCTGTGAAATGACATAATCTTTCTTTTGGGAGTATTCTGCAAGATTATTCGTATTCCTTTTGATTTAGAGTTTTTTCTGAATATTAGCCCTTTATCAAGTATATTTTATGTGTTTCCTTTACCTTCTGCTTATCTGTGTCTTGTCTTTTCAATCTCTTTATGGTACTTTGATGAACTGAAATACAGTTTAGTGTATTTATATAGATCATTTCCTCTATGGTTTTTACTTTTTATATTTTCTTTAAGAAGGCTTTTTCTATTTTTTGGTTATAAACATATTCTCTTATATTTTTATTCTAATGTTTTATAAGTTAGCCATCATTTAAATATATAAACCTGGTATTAACTTTTGTGTGTGATGTGAGAATTGTACTTTCATATTAAATTTAGAATTAGCTGGTGAATTTTAAAGAGACTATGTTGGGATTTTGACTGGAATTGCATTGAGTCTATAGACCAACACGGACAAATATTTAGGATATCTCTCTTTTTATAAACATGCTACATCTGTCTATGTATTTTGATTTTCTTAACATCATTCAATATAATTTTATAATTTTTCTTATTAAGAAAATTTATTAGATTTATCCCAACAGCACGTATTTTTATTGCTATTAAAAACTGTATCTTTTAAAATTCATATTCTCTAATCTTTTATTACTGGTTTGGAAAAACACAATTGAATTTTGTATATTGATTTTTTGGTAGGTAACCATGCTGAACTCTCCTTTTTATTCAATGATTGATTTATCTTTTGTTTCTTTGTATTTTGGATATAGGCAATGATATCTCCTGCAAGTTGTGATAGTTGTTTTAACAATCCAATCTTTATATCTTTTTCTTTTTTTTTATTCTTTGTATGCCTGAGCACTCAATCTTCAGAAAAGGAGGACTATTTCAGAGCCCCATAGAGAAAGACTATGCAAAATACTCTTCGGTATACAGACTTTTGATGGCATCACTTAAACAATTTTGAGACCATACCAGTGGACTGAGTCAGAATTTACAGAACATTAGTCAGGAAGTGGAAGAGACTGTTAATCAATGATTGAGTAGAGCAAGAATTAATTACATAGGACTTAATGAATTGGTAATAAATGATTATGGTTTGTTTGGAATACTGTCAATATTTTAATGTTCTATCTTTTGTATATGTGATAAAACTTTTTCTTTTAACCTATCTGTACTTATAACAATTTAGGAGACTATGCTTCTTCAGACAGAAGTAAAACATTTATAAATGATTTTCTCCCTGACTAATTTTTCCAGAATTTGGAAACTTTTATTGCTCTTATTGAACAGTTTTAATTTCATGGTAATATAGTTATTTGCATAGGTTCAAAAACAATCTGTCCTCCTTGTTACTAGGATATAATAAGAAACATTAGTTACACAACCAAGGCCTACCCTGGAATGCCATATTTGAGAATGATATGGAATCAAGGTCTACAAAGCCTTCTTGGGAAAACTGGCCTTTTTCTTAGATTAAACATATGCCAGACTTCCAGGTTAGTAAGGAAGTCCACTTCCTGACAGGCCCAGAAACCTTAGGTTATTTGGGGAATCTTGAGAAAAGAGAAACCCACTCATATTTGTTGGTACTGTAGTTGGAATATGATGGTGAGTTTTGGCTTAGGTTCCTAGTCTTACAAGGCTTATCAAATCTGAGATTCCTTATAAAAACTTTCAGCAAAGCAAAGTGAACACTTACTTGGTAAGTTACCATTTTTGCTGGATAGGTATAAACAATCAAGCCAAAGCTAGTCAGACTAGTCATATTTTGTGATAAAGAATAATCTTTCTTTGAAATTATTTTTGCTCAAAATCGGGGAGTCTTTAGAAAACAAATTGTGTTTCAATGGAAAACTAGTACATGGCAAATCCTTCCGGATTATCAGACTCTAGACCTGTTCAGTTTCTTTGAGGTATTTGTACCATTTTATAAATTGCAAGTGATTGATGAATTTGCAAACTCTGGCTTATTTGATAGAGATTTAATTGAATTCTTCCTGGCTCCTCACCTTGGAATAAAACCAGTTTGGGTGACTACATTCAATTTGGACTACATCGTGTTACCTCTCCTTGCCAATCTTTGCCATATTTTCAATTCTTCCACTTTCCCTCAGTGTTAGGCTAAAACCGTCCAAATTAATGTTTCCAATATTAGCATAAGTGCTGCCCCTCTAGGACCCTAAAAATCTGGCCTTTGGCACCACCTCTCATCAGATGGCTCAACTGGTGACCAACAGGAACAACACAGTCCCCAAGAGTCTATTTCTCAGGTCTTGCTTTGCCCCACCATGAGGTGAATACTATCTCTAAGCTGTTTAGTGATGAAATTCATGTTAAACTAAAAGGGGAGGGGACTAACAATGTTGAAATTTGTTCAGGACATGTATTCCTGGAAAGCAGTGATAATTTAGAGATCCTTCACATTTCATGTTCTGGGAAATGGCTAGCCCTAAAGGATTACTATACTCAGGCATGTTCCTAGGTAAGACTCACCTCTACCTTCTTAATGATTCCCTTATTTACTTGCTCCTGTAAAAATCTCAGGCTTTCTTCCTTTTCTTTCAATTGTTTCTCATTAAAGAAGGCTCTCCCTATTGCAATAAAATCATCTTAATATATTTTGTCTTTCACAACACACACATACACACACACAAAACACACAAACACATACATACACACACAGCCTAAAGGATGAGAGGGGAAAAGGAGAGTGTTGAGTGAGAAAAAAAAGTAAATTTAGATATACCAGTGATGGCTTGTATGATTAATTGTAGCATCAGTGTTAAGAAATAATTTTCAAAACAAGTAAAATTATGATGTTCATATAAATATAAATATGAATGCATGTTAGGTATTTTGTCTAACTTATAAGGAAATCAGAAAAATTTTATAGTGAGCTCAAAAGAGAATCTAAAGAACAACCATATTTACGGATCAAGAAACAGTAAAGCAGAGGTAAAACTAACTTCTTCCACAGTGGAGGAGGGAAGTTACTTGAACCACTCCCTGACAAGGCACAATTTGTATGTCTAAAGACAAGAAAGTTTTTACTTTGCTACCAGTTACTTACAATTTATAAATTTGAAAAAAAGGTCCAATAAAATCTAATTACATAAAGCTGAAAGTTATGCTATAGACAATGCATAGTTTTTCATTGAAATAATTTTTCCTATATTGACATCAGTATTTTACTCTTGTTCACTTAGATGATCAATATTGTCATATTTCATAGTAGATGACTCTGTAGGTGTGTGTGCGATGAACATTGCAATGTTATTTTCCCCCTTTTTGTTAATATGTCTCCTTTCAAACCATCGGAATGCCCACGTTTTGTCTCCTTTTATTACATTTTAATGCTCTACTCATTGTGCAGCATATCCAACCTCATTTTATTCTCCTTTCTCATAAACCTATTCAGATTTGAAGTTTCCTCACACACATGAAGACTTTGTAGTGCTTCAGTAGCACAGAACCAAAGAAGCAGAGAGAGCCCCTCCTAGCTTGACAAGCGATGCACTTCAGGAACACATATGAGATCCACTACTGCATGATTGCTATGTGATTTGTAACTCTGGGGTTTTTGTGGGGATATTTTTATTTTTAAACGGTGATGTACCCTTCTGCTTCATGGCAGGGCTTCTGGTTCAAGACTGCTCTTGCTCATCATCATTTAAAAGCCCTCTTAATAGATGAAGACATTTTAATTTAGTTTCAAGGAAAGGTTTTTGTTTAAGCAATTGTGCCCATTTCTGAATTTTAATTTGTCAGCATTCACTAATAATACAAGTTTTACTAATTTGCTTTTCAGATTTATGGCAGAACCCCAAAAAGAGCTGAGTGATATACAGAACAGGGTTCTACCTCCTACTCACCATACATCTGATACCTTTTTCCTGAGTTCTTTTACATGTTTTTTAGCTAGATTTCCTTGTTTTTGTTGATTTCTTTGTTATTTTAATAACTCAAAATCCATTTTGTTCTTGTTGATTTTTTTTTTTCCTTTCCTCTGTGGCATTTGAGCTCATTTCCACAGAGTTCATGAGTTTCTATGGGCATTTGGAAAACGCAGAGATTAAGAGCACGCATTTTTCCTCACATCTCCACCACTTAGTAGTTGCTTAACTTCCTGAAGTGCTAGTTGCTTCTTATGTAAAATTGAAGATAAAGCTAAACTGACATAATCTCTGTAAATTATTTCATATGATGATCATAAAATGTAAAACACAAAATAATTACTAGCTGTTATTATATTAGAATCCCCTGTTTACCCTTTGCCAGCCTTGAAGGGCTCAGTATGGAGTTTGGATCTTAATTCTGTGTAAAATGAAAAGTTGCTGGTAGGTTTTAATCAAGGAAGTGGCATGATTTGGTGAGAGTTTTATGATATATATGGCAGCATCAGTGGAAAGAATAGATTGTAAGGGAATACCAATAAAAACAGAAAGAACAGGTTGGAGCCTATTGTGGTAGTAGTCCAGGTGGATAGTTTCATCATAAGGAAAGATATTCACAACCTCATTCCTGGAACCTGTGAATATTGTATGTTAATTGACAAAGGGGAGTTAAGATTGCATATAGAATTAAGGTTGCCAATCATGACTTTAAAATTAGTAAATTATTCTGGATTATCCAGGAATCTTAAAGGGATCTTACATGGCAAAAAACGAAGCAGAAGAGTCAGAACCAGTGAGCTGGCTCTTTCATGAGAAAGGTTTAACTGGTAATTTTTGGTTTTTAATATGGAAAGGGGTCTCTAGAGGCTGGAAAAATCAAGAAAATGGACTCTCCCTTAGAGCTTCCAAAAAAGAACTAAGCTTTAGACACCCTGATCTAAGCCTAGTGAAACCCAGTTCAGACTTTTGACCTCCAGAACTATAAAGTAATAAGTTTATGTTGTTTTAAGTCACTAGGTATATAATTTATTATAGTGCAGTAAGAAATGAATACAGATAGCTTGGAGTAGAGTAGAGCAGAGGCATAAAGAGGAGTGAACAGCGTGGGGAGTATTATGAGGCTAAAGTTCTATAAAATATGCTGGTGGATTAGATAGGGTGGGGGTGGATGAAAAATAAACAAAATAAAATTTGCCTTAGGAAACTGGGTGCCACTACCTGAGATAGGAAAGACTGGGAGAGAAACAACTTTGGATAGGGGGAGAACTTAAGAGTTCTGTTTCAGACATGTTATGTTGGGCTCATTGACATCCTTTAGACAAGTAGAATCTACCAATAATAAACCTTTGGGAAAACTCTAAAATTTCCATAAAAGTACTGAGCTTTAAAAAAATAATCCAGATGTTTATGATACAGACCTGATTTGACAAACATTTTTTGGAAATAGTATTAATAAATATTCTAGTCTTTGTGGGTCGTATGGTCTCTGTCACAATTACTGAACACTGTTGTTGAAATGGGAAAGCAGCCATAGACAACATGAAAATGAATTAGAAAGTTGTGTTCTAATAAAAGTCTATTTAAAAAATTAGTCTGCAAGCCTGGTTTAGCCAATGGGGTATAGTTTGCCAACCTCTGATTCAGACTCTCTGAACATTTATTTGAAAATTTCCATTTTCTTAACAATAATTATATTACTTCACAGAGAATGCAGTAATATCTCAGAAGGAGAAAAAAACTTCATGACGATAGACATTGCAAGGTAAACCAATGGATTATCAATCTGATTTATTATTAGTAGTAGTAATGCTAGCTGATATTTGTTGTATACTTACTATGCTAAGAATTTTTCATGTACTATGTTTCTTAAGCTTCTCAAAACCCAATCAGTTACTTGTTAGTATTATTCCTAATTTTATAAATGAGGTAACTGAAGTTCAGTGAGCGAGTAAATAGGTAGGGTTTAGGAAGAATATAAGGCCACTTGGACACTTATCTCTAAGAATTATGTATTTATAAGAATGTAAAAGATAAAAATTTTGGAATGCTCACAGACGGTTCTGATAAAATCTAAAATCTGTCTTTTTAAAATCACTAATCTTGAACTTCCGTAAACTTCACATCTTACTGAGGTATATTTTTAAATAGAACTAGTTACTTTAATTCTACATAACGTATGAAAACACATTTCTTTCCACTTTAAAAGACATGCAAGTGTAAGAAGTATATTAAAATCCTAGACACCCATTAACTGTTAGGAAAAAAGGAACTTATATCTCAGCCTGTATTACCATTCAGTACCCTCAAATTCACTTCGCCATCTATGTTAAGAGCTACTCTTATTTAAAACATTTCCTTGCTTATCTACGGTTAAAAAGAAAGACATTTATAAAGTTTTCAACTTAGTATTTCAAATACTTTTCTGAGAATTCAATCCGTGACCCAAATATAACTTCTATCATACTTTTTAAAAATGAATCTTATAATTAAAAGGGCCATTTTTAGACTTAAGGACAATTTTAACCCAACTCTGTTAAAATGTATTTACTTGTAGGTGTATCAGTAGAGTTGATTTTCTCTATTCATCATAGAATATAATTGAAAGAATAATACAATGAAGGCATACAATGTTTTTAGGTGAGCAGGATTGTGATTTCTAATATTAAGTAAAGTAGCATCGAAAGAGGTTGCTGACTAGTAAGTGGCTGTAGAAGATTGTACAAATCTTCTGGATTATGGGTTTTACCTATAATATTCAAAACAAAATACATTTTCACATGAATTTTGTATTAGGAAAAAATACATGAAAATCTGCAGTTCAGTATATTGTTATTAACAATGTCAAAGCAATTACATAGTTGACTTAATTGAAGTTTTTCTGTTTGAAAACTCTTAAACCCAAAGGCTTTAGCATGTTATTCATTTTATTGTACATAGAAAATCCTGCATCTGTCTCTTTTGGCAGAATAAATTCCACTGTGTTTGATAAATATAAATAAGTACCAGAAATTTCTGTGCACAATATTATTTCCTTTTGTTAATACCTAACTCTTTATCTGTGGAAGTTTTTGAGATAAGTGGTATATTAGTACTTTTGATAGCTTTAAGCAATATTACTATTTTTTCCTTTAAACATATTTTTTCTTTAAACTATATTACTATTTTTTAAAAAGACATTTTGTTTGAAGACAAGTGCAACTTCTCTCTGTAATGTAATATAGCCAAAAACTTTAAATCATTTTCCCCTCTATATTGTAAAGGTGGTTGTCTCAGTTTTCTATAAAAATAAGGACATACAAATAGAAGAAAACCCAAAGTGTATATAGGTGAGAGTCCTCCATTTTGTAGTTAATTTTAAGGATAAAAACACAAACAGGATGCCAGCTTATATTTCTATGACCCTGAGATTGGAGGGCCTAGAAGGATGAAGTATGATGAAAATGGTACAATGGTACACAGTAGAAAATGGGTATGAAGGGTAAGTTAGATTCTAAATATATATATAGGTCAGGGCTATTGTGAAAGTAACTATGTAGGAAATAGAAATCAAACAAAGCATTTGCCTGCAAATAGCTAATATGGAAAGAACAAAAATGCTTGATAAGCAGAGGAGGCAAAAACATTGTTCTTGCTCACAGTAATGGCTCAGCAGCTTTCTAGCACACTAAAACTAGCTGTAATCACACATTTTCGTCTGCTACTCTCTATCACCCTGATGGCCAATTTATCCACAGTAGCATATTTACAGGCCTGTTTACAGAATTGAAATTCTTCACCAGAGGTGATGCTACACTGCCTTGAAGCACTATAGGATTTAATTGAACCAGCATGAAAGAACTGATGAATGGCTTTGCTCGCAATGAAGAAAGCGGTGCAGGGGAGAATGTCAATGGAAGATTTTAGTCAATACTTAGTGGCTGGGATATAAAATTGCCAACTATAGAAGTGCTGTCTCCTCTCTTTCTCTAGAAGCTTACGTGTGCCTAATTGTTATTTTCTTTGTCAAGTTCGCTAGTTTTACTTTTCGTTATGTTTACTGTGCCGTCCACTCTCAGCTCAAGCCTATGTGGCACGTCCGAAATCAGGTATGATTTCAAACCTGTCTTTTTACTACACCATGCTTCATTAAAATATCCCAAAGGAATAGTATTTTCAAATTGCTGCCACTTCTGGGGTTACTGAGATGGAGCATTGTAAATCAGCTGTAACCAAATTATGTGTACCTTGTACATGCCTTGTCTTTGGACTGCACAAATGTGTACAATGCATTTGTGTCCTGTTAAAATCTTTTTTTTTAAAACAGATGCATAGCTTGTTCATATTATTTGTTTTTTCCACCATCTTACTAAAAGCAGAGAAAACTTGTTATTTTCTTTCCCCTTCCACTGGATGTTATTTTTTTCACTCTTCCTTTGTACTTTGATATTTCCTCTTTTCCTAATCCCCACACTTCAACTATAAAATTTTGCTTTTGTTTTGATTTAAAGCTTCCAAGTTTTAGCCTGCCTGTCTGCCTGCCTTCCTTTCTTCCTCCCTTCCTCCCTTCCTCTTTCCCTTTTTTCCTTCGTCTTTTTTTCTTTCTTTTCCACCCAATTTCTGCTTGCTCACCTGCTGTTTCAGACATGTCTTCAAATTTGTCCTCATTAGGCACTGACATCTCTCCCTGTGTACTGCTTCCCCCAACCACTAATACTGTCTCCTCTCTGAATTCTTCTTGGTCAGTATGGTTTGCTTCAATCTCTTGACATTTTTCTTGTCTATCACCAGTTATTTCTTCTGGTGTCTTTGTTTTTTTTAAATTTACCTGTCTACATGAGACTCCACAAATTACAACTCTAAATTATATTGGACAGTTCTTATGCCCCATTTGTTCACATGCTGCTTTTTGTATTCAGCACACAGACATGCAGTCAAAGCATGTTTGCTATTGAACGTGTTCTCCAGCCATGTATATGGCTCAATGGATCCATATGGCCATTTCCTCTTCCACATTTGTAGATATCCACCTCATATTCTGGTCAACTCTAGAAGTAGAGGGAAGGATAATAAAAGGTGACATGTAATACAAAATGTCTTTTTTCTTTGGCTTGGAGATTATCAATAGGAAAAATGTGAGCAAAATACATAATGGTTACAACATGGAAAAAATTGGGGGAAAATGCCAAGGTGATTGAATATGGAGCAATACTTTTTCTTGATTACTTTTCTCATGCCCAAATGAGCCTCTTTTTTATTGTAATTTATTTAATTTTTATTTTTGGACTTCATTCTGAGCAAAATTAAGAACCAGTGCACACTCTTTCTCCTGAATCTTATGGCTAAGAAAATTATATATATATATATATATATATATATATACATATATATATATATATATATACATATTTTTTATTTCAGGATGTTGTGAGGGTACAAACATTTTGGTTACATTTTATATCATTGCCTCTCCCTAGCGGGGGTTAGAGGCCTGCCCTTCCCCCCCCCAATGGGTACTGTGTCCAATAGTTGTGAGTTTACCCCCCCAATCCCCATCCCTGGAGAATAT